>JAKCPI010025815.1:0-143051 GCA_023213315.1 Euborellia annulipes | reverse complement strand
GATTTATAATGTATAAGCATCGATTCAGTATAGGCCTACAGGATGTTTCTGTGATGCGCTGAGATTATTCAGGGGGGTGATTATATGAGGACGTCATTTGGGGGTGGGATTATTATTCATTAAAATTAAATAATTTTCATAATACCAAAGGTCAAGGGTTCGCAACCTAGGGGACAAAATTTATTTCAATTGAATTGGATACAAATCAATAATAAAAATTATCCAAATACTTTCTCTCTATATACATTTCATATATGGACCCTGTTATGCATTAGTAAATCAAGCGCCAAAAAATTAAAAATTGAGTTAAGGACGGACTATTGTTCCAAATGCTATATTTAATAGTATTTTTTATGAAATATGTTCTAAAAAAATTTATATTTAATTTTACTTGCACAATTGACGAAAAAAATTATATAGAATCCAATGAAAACAAAAAACTTTAATGTTAATTTTCTCAAAACTCGGTAGCTGGCGCTTGACACACTAATGCGTAACAGGGTCCATATATGGTAAGAGAAAGTAATAAAATTCGAGATCTATATAGTATATGAATAAGATCCTAATATGCAATGGATAGCTCGATTCGGATTCGACTAGTCATAGATATAAATTATGTGTGTACGCTTTATTTGTTGGTGGGCCAAACGCCCCATGGCCCCCGGGAATCGAACCCAGGATTCCGGGTCATCGGTGTGCTACCTGATTGGCCAACCAGCAAATAAAACATACTCAAAATAATTTATATCTATGACTAGTCAAGTACGAATCGAGCTATTCATTGAATAGGAGAAATATGAGTTAGGATAGCACACTGATGCGCCGAAAAAGCTGGAGATCCTGGGTTCAATTCCAGTGACGTCATTTCAATTTTTTCTTAGGGTGGGGGGGGCAAAATTTTTTTTTCTTCCTGTGCTACTTAATTTATATTCATATAAATATATATACCTCTATATTTTTATCTATACCATCTTCTATACTTATTTATAGAGAGAGAGAGTGTGAATTTGTTTGTATGTAGAGGCTAAGCTCAGAATTTACTATTTTTTCCAAAGTATTCGGGGAAGGGGGCAAATGCGCTTCCTACCCCCAAATGACGTCCCTGTTCGATTCCTAGTGGCCATGGGGCGTTTGGCCCATCAACAAATAAAAAATACTCACAAATTTGTTAAATAAATTATTTAGTAAAAAAAAAAATGCTGGAGAAAGAAGCGATTTCGGCCATATAAGTACTTTTTTTCTTTATTTTGACCAATATAAACACCCACTGAATGACTCCACCATTACAGAAACACTCTATATCTTTTAATTAAGAATTAAAAATTTGGTGTGACTGGAAGCACAACACACAACTTTCTCTTACCCCTACTAGCACGGTCAGACCAGATTTTTTGTGTCAAGGTATATTTAATTTCCCATAGCACCTTAGTTTCAAAAGTGACCACGCGATTCATAGATGTCGCTGAGCTACGAATGCTTCAACATCAGTAAAGTGTACTTAAAACAATTTTCACAAAAATTTCACTGATATGCTTTTAAAAGGCCATCAAAAAAATAATTGATATATGAATTTTAATCAAAATCGTTGCAGCGAATTTTGAGAAAATCGCAAAAAAAAACTGAAAAAGTACATTAGTAAAGTGTACTTCAAAAAGATTTCCACGAAAAATTTCACTGATATACTTTTTCAAGAGCATCTAAAAAATAGTTGATTTAAGAATTTTAAACAAAATCGTTGGAGAGGATTTTGAGAAATTGGAAAAAAACTGAAAAAGTACTTCAGTAAAGTACTAGGACGTTTTGACCGATTTTGTTCAAAAGCTTATTTTGAGTGTCCGGGAGGGTACCTAACTTAATTATAAAATTTCGACCTCGTAGCTCTTTTAGTTCCTGAGATATTTTATTCACAGACAGACCATGTCCCGAATACCACTTTTTGTGGATTCAGGGGACCTTAAAACGTGAAGATCCATCAAAATCTCGATATCAAATACTTTCTATATATTTCATATATAGGGTAAGAGAAAGTAAAAAAAAACAAATATTTTTTTACATTTAGTGAATTTCTTTTATTTATTTTTTACTTTTTTTTTAAATCCTACTATCATTTGTTCGTCTTGATGGACTGTTTGATAATATTTCACTGTATTTGTATTCAGCGACAAAAAAAAAAGATGTCCTTAAAAGATGTTTCTATTTACTCAGCAAATTGATTGACTAAAATCAGATTAAATATCCCATTGGAAAGATGTTATTATTCTTGAAATCTTATTTTCCTTCATCATTTTCGTTTATTCTATATAACATATTAAAAGATAATAAGAATAAAGATGATAAGAATGCCTGGAAATACATAAAAAAAAAAAAAAAAAATGATGTCTTGAAAACAAATTAAAGTTGCCATTTTAAATTTATACGAGGTCTACGTACTGTTAAATCCGATTTTAGATAATTTAATGCATATATGAAAATGATTTGATTTATAAAATAATCTGGTCGCACAGCACACAACCTTCTCTTCCCTTCGGTAATCGAAACTTGTGTACTGCGCTGTCACACCAGATTTTTTGGCTCGACATATATTTACTTTCCGCCAATATATTAGAATTTAAGATGTCAAATTTATAAGCATGAGAAAATATTTATATTTTGTTACCATGACAACCATTTCTCCTATCTTTCCTATGAAGCACAAGAGTAAAGTGTGCTTCAAACAATTTTGAGGGCAAAACGAGAATATACATTTGAAAGAGCATCTAAAAAATAATTGATTTTTGAATTTTAATCAAAATCGTTAGAGCGAATTTTGAGAAAATCGAAAAAAAACTGAAAAAGTACATCAGTAAAGTACTAGTACTCTTTGGCCGATTTTGATTAAAAGCTTATTTTCTCGGTCCCGGGGGGGTGTTTAACTTAAATATAACATTTCAGCCTCATAGCTCAATTCCTTCATGCTTAAAATTGAACACACACAGACAGACAGACAGACAGACCATGTCGCGAAAACCACTTTTTTGGATTCAGGGGACCCCAAAACGTGTATTTCCATCTAAATCTCGACATCGAATTTTTGACATGAATCCAATACTTTCTCTCTCTCTCTATAGGCCTATATATATACATATATACATAGGTAAGAGAAAGTAAAAAATCGAAAAAACTGAAAAAAGTACTTCAGTAAAGTAATAGTACTTTTAGAGCGATTTTAAATGTCGGGGAGGCTACCTTAAATATAAAATTTCAATCTCGCATCTCATTTCCTGCATGCTAAAATTGGTACACACCCACAGACAGACCAATTTGCGGGATCCATTTTTTTGGATTTATAAGAACTCAAAACCAAGGGCAGATACAAGGGGGGGGGGAGTAAAAGGAGTAATTACCCCCCCTCCCCCCCGAGATTTGAGAAAAATATTTTTTTGGGCAATTAAATTTTATTTTTAATATAAAATTTTAAAAATTAATACTAAAAAATTTGATTTGTATATATATTCTGGTAAATAGTGCAGAATGCACCTTTAAATTATCGAAAGTAAGGAAAAATTGTGTGCTATGCGACCAGTCACACCAGATTACCTCCCCCCCCCGAGAAACTCCTCTGGATCCGCCCTTGCTCAAAACATGTATTTCCATCAAAATCGAATTTTTGACACGATCGCACTACTTTCTCTCTATATATTACTAATATAGGCAAGAGAAAGTTAAAAAATAAAACAAAAATTAATTATTACTCGAAAAAGTTAAGGCCACAAAGGAGATTAAAGACAGCTTATTTGGCTTTGTTTCTTAACGTTTCCTAGAACATAGGCACCCCAAATGACCCACCACTAGAGGCCTACTTGCTCTGTCTGTGAGATCTTTTATTGCGGGCCATAAACTATTCCTTAAGAACTTGAAACTAAATGTGTTGCATTTGATTAGGAATTAATAGTTACAATTTTATTATTTCCATCTTGTTATTTAAAAAAAAAAAAAAAAAAAAAATTGTTTTATATCCCGGCTTTGAAGATGGTCTAGACGAGTGACCGAAACGTCAACCTGGAACGGCATAATAAAAGAAATATTTTTGGCTGCATATTTCTTGGAATTTTTTTGACTCCACATCAAAAATTTTTTATATAATTTAATTATTATTGTAGCCTATGGCACCCGGCTAGGTCAAAAAAAAAAAAAAAAATATTATTTAATTATTTTATTATTTAATCGTCTGTTCTCTCTCCGTACCAAAACAAAATATCTCAGAAACTATAAGAGCCATGAAACTTTTTTATTTTGTAAAACGTCTTTTAAAGGGGTGCAGGAATATAATTTCGTTCGTAAATCGCAGCGGTACTCCCACTCTGTGCGGTTATCTAAGATCAAATTATTTTAAAAACGCCGTCGGGCTACCTAACGAATAAATATCTTTTTGATTCCAATTCAAACTCACTACCTTAGCCTCTTGTTGAAAAATTATTCAATATACCTTAATAAATAAATATCTCTCAAATTACGCTTATAATAAGTTGTCTCTTGAAGATATTAGAACTTATCTTAGGTGAAATGCCATCAAATAGTCCCGCCTCCCCGTGACTGAGAAATGTCAATATTGATATCTCAAAGCCATGGACGGGGTGCGGGTTCGCGTCCCAGGCAATCCGATGAATATTTATGTAAATTATTGGGATATCAAAAGGTGTAATAAATATGACTGAATAATTTAAATCTATAAAGTAAGACAAGCTGTGGTACCTGAGCTATGCTTGCCAGATTTAGATAATTTTCTTCGTTCTGATTGTAATATATGTTTAATTGCCCTGTGTTTGAATTTGTTAACAAATTTATATAGTAACAGTTATATAGAGAAAGAGAATTGAATTGCCTTTATTAAGAGAGAGAGAGAGAATTTACGAGACCGAATTTTTTAAACTGACGATTTATAAAAGCCTCAATTTCGTTTGAAATTTCCCTTTCCTATTCCTGCATTTATATTTATTAATTTCCCTATAATGTCTATTGCAGAAAAGATATTATTTATTACTATAAGAAAAGATTTCATATATCCTATTGCTTAGTATTTCTTAATATTTATTGAAATAATAGAAAATATGTGCTCTTTATTCGCTACCTGACTCTCCTTTTATTTAAATAATAAAATGGAATCTTCCACTCTCACCTCCCCCCTCCCCCCACATTCTTTTTTCAATGAATACAATATCATATCAATTCCTTTTCCGCCTCTCTGCAGTCTATTCCCCCCTGCTCACTAATTAACCAATCACGGGGCTCTATTCTTTGGCGCCACTGTGCACCTGCTGTTAAGGCAATACAAGACGCTTGATCAGATTAGTAGAGAGGGGACTCTTGACCTAGCAATGTCTCTGCGCTCGTTTATCTCAGGAAACCGAAACTCTCTCATTTGAACGGCAGCCATGACGCCAGCTAGCAGCATGCTCCGTTCTCTCTTCTTTCTCAATCGTTTTGCTTAGGTATTTCGATTCAATATTTCTTATTATTTATTTATTATTCACTTTAAACATATAATCTTTGTAAATAACATAAAAATTTAACAATTCCTCAATATCTTTTTTGGACCATATATGATTGCATGCCATCGGTTAATATTTTTTGCTCTCTTACTTACTGGCAATTTCACATGTGCATATTTTATTTTATCCATTTTTTTAAAGTCAGATTCTTTCATATACCATTTCAAACATAGTATGCTAAGGGTTCTTTTCTCTCGTTAGTCCATTTTGTCTTTAATTAATCTCTCTCAATATCGCTAATATAATTCAAGAATACTAACTAAAGAAATAAATATTTTGTATAATTATGTATAATTCTAAATGAATATATTACTTGAAAGAGAAAGGCATTTTCCATATTCTAGGCATATAGACTTGTTCATAGGCCTACCTATATTATAATATAGGGCTATATGAATGCCTTATATTTAAGGGTGGAACGTTTTAATTTTGAAATGAAATGAATGCACAATAATTTACAGTGATTTTATTTTAGCACTTTGAGTAGGCCTATATCGTTTCGGTAGAGATTCTAGCTTCTTAATGTCTCTTAGATGTTAAGAAAAACTTTTACATTAAAATTCTCGGCTAAATCCTATATGACGGTAAGTAAATTTTTATTAAAATTAGGAAGTTTTCAGGGAGAATTCACCCTCCCTTCCCTTTATTATTCTAAAAGAGGTGGCGGTAAGCCAATTTGATCGAGATATATGCCAAAATAAGGAAAATTTTGAAGAAATACAAGGACCACATTAACCATTAAAAATATATATTTTTACTTACTTTTTTGGGTTTTTTCTTTCTCCATTGTAATTTAGATGACAAAAACCTTGCGTCTGACCTATTCTGATTGAGATAAGTAAAGAAATTTATTAAATGGAGTTGAAAATATAAAAAATAATTTTATCGAAAATTGTTTATTTTTTTAATATTGAACGATAAAGGAGCTAACTTCATGTTGTATTAAAAGTTAAAGTATTCACTGACTTTTTTTTTTTTAGTAAAAAGGCTCGAGTTTGCTACACTTATTAAGAACATCTTTGGGTCCGCGGGCCATCGATGGAGACCCGTGTCTTTTGGTTCTTATATTTAAATTTAAATAAAAAATATCCATCCAGAATATATTAAAGAAGTTGCAGGGATCCCTTGTCCGAGAGCCGCCGGAGGCGGCTCGAGACCTTCGGTTAATTAAGGTCGGTTCTGTTTTAGATTTAAAAATATCCATCCAGAATATATTAAAGAAGTTGCAGGGATCCCTTGTCCGAGAGCCGCCGGAGGCGGCTCGAGACCTTCGGTTTTAAGTTCGGTTCTTTTATTTTTAGAAAAAAATTCAAAACAACTAGGGAATTCTCGGCTTCGGTTCGGTTCGGTTTGGTTCGGCTCGGCTCAGTTCGGTTCAAAACCATCCAGTTAGAAGCGATTCGGTAGCTTTTAAAAATAAATTTTCGGGCCCGAAGGGTCCGAAAATTTATTTTTAAGGGCTACCGAATAGCTTCTAACTGGATGGTTTCGAACCGAACTGAGACGAGCCGAACCGATCCGAAACCGAACCGAAGTCGACACTAGTGACAAAACAACTTCAGGGGACACGACCTAATTGTTTCGGTCCTTCGGTTGCAGTTCGGTTTCCTTCGATTAAAGAAAATTTAAAAAAACTAGGGAATTCTCGGCCTTAGTGACAAAACAAATAGCATGCCTAAATGAAAAAAAAAACGAAAGATTCATGAATGTTGAGCTAATGTCAAAAGTGGTCAAAAGTGTAAACTAGTCAGCCAGTGCGAAGGCTTGCCACTTTATTCTGAAGATTAACCGAAAAAATTATTCTTGTTTTTTTTTTTCAATTATCATCTGAAGTTAGCCCCTTTATCATTGTTTATTAAAAAAAAAAAAAAATAAACAATTTTCGGTAAAATTATTTTTTATATTTTCAACTCCATTTAATAAATTTCTTTACTTATCTCAATCAGAATAGGTCAGACGCAAGGTTTTTGTCATCTAAATTACAATGGAGAAAGAAAAAACCCAAAAAAGTAAGTAAAAATATATATTTTTAATGGTTAATGTGGTCCTTGTATTTCTTCAAAATTTTCCTTATTTTGGCATATATCTCGATCAAATTGGCTTACCGCCACCTCTTTTAGAATAATAAAGGGAAGGGAGGGTGAATTCTCCCTGAAAACTTCCTAATTTTAATAAAAATTTACTTACCGTCATATAGGATCACGCCAAATTCTCTTCTATTTCATATTATAGCTCATAAGAATATTAAAATAATATTTAACATATTTTATGAGTATATTACTTTACTAGTCAAGCAAGTACCATCATGTGTTTCCTTTGGGGTACTAAGTCTTCGAATACTTAATCATTCCTTGGTACCTCGGTTAGACTAGAGATCTCGGGTTCAACTTATGGCATAACTTGATCCACCAATAGGACTAACTTGTAAAAACTGAATCGTATATTTTTTGAATAATCATACGATTAGGTCCAGTGGCGTAGCGAGGGGAGAGCAAGGGGGGTCATCATGCCCCGGGCGCCACTCACAAAGGGGCGCCAAATGGTCCTCAAAACAAAAAACTGCTGGATAAATTTTATTTTTATTATAATTGATTTCTGGAAAATATATTTTAAATTTAGTGCCAGTGGAATATAATAATTTTGTATATTTTACATATAATATTATATGGTTTTCGAATGGGGGGGGGGGGCGCTAAAAAGGTATTGTGCCCCGGGCGCGAGTTAAGCTCACTACGCCACTGATTAGGTCTCCAAAACTTGTTAACTGAGAAAATCGAAAAAGTACATCAGCAAAGTACTAGTCTTTGGCCGATTTTGCTCAAATGTATAGTGTTGCTTGCCAAGGGGGTACCTAACTTAAATATCAAATTTCAATCTCGTAGTTCTTTTCGTTATTTTATTATATTTTGTTCATACACACAGACCATTTTGCAGGATTCACTTTTTTGTAGGGGGGCCTCATAGAGTGTATTTTCATCAAAATAGAATTTTTGACATGAATCTAATACTTTTTATATTAACATACTTTATATAGGTAAAAATTTAAATCTAATCTGGAATAAAATTTTTTTTTTTAATTTAATGTTTAAATTTCAATTAACTAATCTACACTAAGCTTATATATAATTAGATTTAAACTTTCAACCGTTGGTTCTCGTTGAAACATTTTAATTTATATATAATTGCCAAGTATTAGTACTCTCTGTCTGTCCGTCAAACCAAACATTTTTTTATTTAATAGAATCGCTAAGATTTCGATTCCATATTCCTATTTTCATTAGGATATATACAAAGATATAAGTAAGCCTATCTAGTAAATTCCTTTAAAAAGTATAATCTTTGTATCTTATTGATGCATTCAAAGAGGAAAAGCATTAATTTTATTTGAAAATTTTTCCTTTCCACCTGCAGGTCACAACTTGTTTAATTTCTAGGGTCTTTTGCATTATATTTTCATAAAAGGCTTATTCTAAAAACGTTCATTTTAAATTATTCATTACCTTAATAATAAATTTATTATTACCTTATTATCAAAATAAAAATTAACCTTGAACAGAGTTTATGAAATGATTAAATAGTTTTATTTCCTTATTAACATTTCTTTTAATTTAGATAATAGGCAGTGGCGTAACCAGGGGGGGGGGCGAGGGGGGGCTCGAGCCCCCCCCGCCCCATGCGCATCGAGCCCTTGGCGCCCCCCGAAACCGGCATAGGCGCCCTACGGCCTCTAAGATATAGCCCAGCGAATGTGATTTTATCATATTCTTTTCATCGATTGTCTTAAAAAACTGATTGTTTTCTTTTAAAATTATATTACAACTTGAATTCTACTATTTTAAATGAATTTAATTCCAAAAATAATAAATAACGTATATAGAGGCTTTATAATTAAAATTTTTTTTATTTTGCAATATATAAGCCTTAATTTGATGTTTTAAGGCTGTGGAGATTTACTCAGGATTCGTATAAGCCTTAATATTTAATTTTTTGGAATTCAAAATTTTTTTAAGCATAAAGGAATTGAGCTATGAGACTGAAATGTTATATTTAAGTTAAACACCCCCCGGGACCGTGAAAATAAGCTTTTATTTAAAATCGTCCAAAAAGTACTAGTATTTTACTGATGTAGTTTTTCAGTTTTTTTCGATTTTCTCAAAATGAAAGGGCTTTTACCATTCTTCAGGCCCGCCCGAGCCCGCCCGGAATTTTTTCAAACCCGCCCATTCCCGCCCGAGATTTAGTGAATGAATGAACGAATGTCTAGCAATTTTTAAATAAAATTTCATTTGCATGCCCGTCGAAATAAAATACTCTATTTTAAAAAGTTTTTATTCTTTGATATTTTCCCGAAAACTGAATAGTTTTTGAAATAATCACAGAAGAAAACGACATTTTTCGTAAAAGCAAAGAAAAATCAAAACAAAATCATACAGGTGTCATTAAAAAATATGTAAATATAAACAAATTCGCTGAGAAAATTACCGGATGCAAGAAATTTGCCCGCCAAAGGCGGGCAATTGCTCGCCGAAGGCGAGCAAGGGGTCCAGGGGGCGGAGCCCCCTGGAAAATCGGCGCCCTAGTTGAGCTTCGCCCCCCCCGCCCTCAAAGGCTGGTTACGCCGCTGATAATAGGCATATATTTTTATTAATTCACATCTTCATCTTAATAATTAAATTATTTTTTTCTAATTTTATTTTTATCTATTGCTCTTTCTAAAGAAATGCGATTCAAGTTACTTTTTATTTTTCTAATTTTTTTTTTAAACACTCACCACATACACCCGCACCGATGACGGGATTTTCATGGAATTTTTTTTAAAAGGTAGAGAATTTTCTTCCGGTGTTGGTTTGAGACTGGGGTTGTCGAACCCCTCTCTTAATTAGGGGGAAGGGAGCAGGCCCGCCGATCCCGATTCTCGGGTGACGCGGCTAGTTTATCATAAATGTATATTAACCACATTTACTTATTATTTATGCATACAAGGATGGAATGAGGGCTGGAAATAATAATGTTTAAAATTACTATTTGATTAGTGATTTATAAAAGAAAATTCCCAAGTGAAAAATCTTTTTTCCATAAGGATGTTTCAATCTCCCCGCTCCCTTCTTCCCTTCTAAAGGATATCAGACCATTCTTCTTTTTAAAAAAATGTTTGTATATTTTGTTTGAATTAAATTTTATATTTGACAATTAAAACTTAGTGGAGATAGGGACATTTTAATTTCATCTCTAATTACCTTTTTACTGGGGATAGATGTTATCTTTTGATAAAAGAAAGAAAAACTCTTAAAGATCTTTTCTTTTGCAAAATTTTGTGACTCCAGTGCAATTCTGATTCAGAGCTTAGCTGGAATTTTTTGCACCCTTTTAGAGAACATTATGAACAGCCCAGGACTTAAATCCCAAATTGGGAGGCTAAAAACATTTTTGTAAAATCGAGAAATTTCCTATAGGAAAAGCATTGGGTATAAAGCTTTTTTGTCTCAATTATGGCAAATATTCGAAAAATATTAACTAAATTATCTTTTTTTTTTTTAAACACACACTTTTTTCCCATTTACACTCGCAACTACGGCAAGCCCAGGGGCAACTAAATTATCAATTAAATGCCATGTTGTTTATTTTTTTTTTTTAAGTCTTACTTAAATTGGGCGGTGCAATTGGGCATAAGTGATAGATTCTTAAACAATTTTTCTTTTGCAGGTTTGGGGTTCTCCAGTGCAATTGTGATTAGTGTTCAGTGTTCAGTGCTCAGTGTTCAGTGTTCAACTGGATCAGCTCTACGAGTTCAGGGAGCTCCGATGGATCAGCTCTACGAGTGCAAGGGAGCTTCGATGGATGGATCAGCTCTACGAGGGCCAGGCAAGCAGCTTCGAGCGACCGTCAACCCCTCAGGAGGTGAATATTTTATTCTCTAAGCATAGACAAATCCAAAAATATATAAATGATCTTATTCTAATTTCATTTTTTTCTTTGTTACAGATTCCTGAGGGTCAACAGAACAAAGGTATTAAGCATGGTGCAAAAATTTTGAAGGGGCTAAATTAGATTAGCTTTTATTAGGATGTTGCTTTTTTTCAGCTGATCCCAAATAGAATTAGCTCTTTTTTAAAATCAATCAATAAAAAAATTATTTTTAATAAAATAATCGTTTTAATGAATAAATTAAAAATAAAATAATTTTCACTTTTAATTAATTTGCATTTGAAAATTTTCATTTCTAATTTCTTAATTAAACCTGGATTTCATTAAAAAAGTTTTCAAAAATTTGATATAAATTTTTATAAAAATTTTTTGCTAAAAATATAACTTAATTTTTTTTAATTTAAATAAAAATTAGATTAGACTTCCTCCACACCTGCATCGGGGGAGGGGATGCCTCTCTCTCCTGCATCGAGGGACATCATCAACTTGGTACCTAGAGCTTAGGGTGTGATTTATATACGAATACAAATTTAAATGTATTCACTTTTCGATCTATAAATTTGAAAATTCATTTTCACACCTTAAATTGTAGTTTAATAATTTAAATATAGAGGGGAGGAGGGATGCACCATGCCAACGAGAGGGATTTTATATGTGAACTTGCAGCTACACCGAATGAAGCTAATAGTGGAGAAATCAACGATAATATTCTTCAATTTATGCCTCTGTTGGAGATTCGTCGTTGTTATTAGCTTCAGGTGCCTTCTCTAATCTTTAGCTAGTTTGTTTTGTTAGGGTCCCTTGATTGTATTTGTATTTAGGATCCATAAGAGAGGTAAAATGAAAATATTCTCGTTGATTTGTTCCATGAATAAGGAGATGCGGTCAGATCTGATTGACGGATTGAGGCCCAGGTCATCAAGTGTTCTTGTGCTTGCGAAAAGACGTCTTTATGACGCAAAGGGAGTCTGGATGTTTTTGTATCTTTGTGGTTGGGTTTGAGGTGGCTCTATGGGTAAACGAGAGTCAGGGAGGAATGTCGTTTTTCCAGGGCTAGCCTGGATGTAAATAACGCATACCCTTAAGGCCAGGGACAGGCCCGAGGGCCCCGCCGATCTGATGGTGGGGACCGGGTATATACAATTACAATTCGTTCGTATCTTTAATTAGGCTAGGTAGGATCTCTTTCAGCCCCCTGGTCTCTCGTTTACTCGTAATCCAAAAAATCACGTTCATTCTCACTGATACGATTTCTTCAGACACCGTTTTTACGATTATAAATCAATTTTTTTTTTTGAAATTTCGCATACTCCTTTTGATGCGAATATTAAAAAGAATTGTTCGCGAAGTACATAATTTTTGATTGAATTATTTCTGAATTTTGTTTTTGTTATATTTTAAAGAAAAAAAGAAATCGTCAAGATTAAGTATTTCACGAAATTCTTAATAAGTAAGTAAATTCCATATACAATAGTTATTAAATGAAATGAGCAAAACTAATTCAAAATTTTTTATTTTGCAGATGACTTGTAATTTCCTTGACGTTCTTGTTTTCATTTTGGTTAAATAAAAACATCTACTTATTAATACAAATGAAGGAAACATTTTGGCTTAAGTGTGTATCATTATCATCTATTGTTATCAACTCATCGAATTTTGTTGTTTTGGATCTTTTAATATACACAGTAAGTAAATACAAATTAAAGGCGCCCCTCCTAGAATTTGCCCTTTTGGGGTTAGATACACCACTGTTTATTTGAGCTTGTGAGGGGGGGATCAAATTTGACAATTTTTGCTGCATTTTTACTTTCTCTTACCCTATATGGACCCTGTTATGCAATGGTGTGTCAAAGACCAAAAAATTCAAAATTGAGTTAAGCACTGAATATTGTTTCAAATGCAATAATTAATAATATTCTTTATGAAATATGTCCTAAAAAAATTTATATTTAATGTTACTTGCACAATTGACAAGAAAAATTATATATAATCCAATGTAAACAAAAAACTTTATTGTTGATTTTCTCAAAACTCGATGTTTGGTCTTTGACACACCATTGCATAACAGGGTCCATATATGAAATATATATAGAGAGAAAGTATTTTATATTTCCTACAACCGCGAGCTCATTTTTTAAAATGAATTTTTCTATTTTTTTTTAAATATATTTTTAATATATTTTTTTTTAAATATGTATTGTGAAGTGCACAAAAAAGAAGTCTTCAAGATTAATTTTTAATGCAAAAGTAAGTAAATTTTTTCATTAAGTAATGAAATCAAAATATGGAAACTAATTTTTTTTTTTTTAGGTAAATACAATTTGGTGAGGATTGGTGGGCTATGAGGGGAGGAGGAGGCCCAAAAAAAAAATCTACGGTTTTTCGGATTATAAGTAAATTTCATATACAATAGTTATTAAAATAAAATGAGCTAAACTAATTCAATTTTTATATTTTTCAGATGACTTGTATTTTCTTGTCGTTATTTTTTCATTCTGGTTAAATAAAAACATCAACGTATTAATATAAATGAAGGAAACATTTTGGCTTAAGAGCGTATCATTATCATCTATTGTTATCAACTCATCGAATTTTGTTGTTTTGGAGCTTTTAATATACACAGTAAGTAAATATAAATTAAAGGCATGTTTTTGAAATTTGCCCTTTTAGAGTTAGCTACGCCATTGTTTATTTGAACTTGTGGTGGGTGATCAAATTTGACGATTTTTTCTTCATTTTTATATTCAATTTCTTACAACCGCTAACTCATTTTTTTAAAATGATTTTATCTTTTTTTTTTATATAATATTATTGCGGCGACAATTTTGAAGGTATCGACCTTAAATTTTTTGTTAAATAAAGCTATTTAAAATATCTTTCTATATTAACTAGAGCCAACGATTACAAGATTATCTTCTCATACATAATTAAATAATAATTATTCAAGTGATATAAATTTCTTCAACCTTTTCAAACATAAGAGCCGGCATAAAAAAGATTAGAGAGAAATAAAAAAAAAAAACAATTTAGATTGAATTTTATTTATTAAATTCAATATTATAAAATTAGTCCCAAACATGTTTAGTGCCTACATTAATGCCGGTACATTCGCGGACCGGCAGGAAATTTTTGCCGACCAGATTCATATATTTTATTGTAGATAATACTCGGCATTGTGTAGGGGTCGCTTATTCTTGATGTCAAGATCTGATTCATTAGTTAGGATTCATTTAGTAGTATATGTTACCCGTAGAAAAATTAGAATTTTTTGACTAAATCTTTAAAAATTCAAAGTTTGTATATATTATTATATATCAAATAATGATCCCTTGTGGAGGTTCTTGTTGACAAAAAAAACTAAGCTTTTCTTATTAAACTAAAGTATTTAGCGAAATTTTATTATTCGTTTTCAAACAAAGGAATCTAGCCAAGGAAGCTGTTAGGATTGGAGATAATGATCTTTTAATTTCTGTATACCAATTAATTTAAATTTATTTAAATATCTTTAAATAGAGTGTGTTGGATTTATTAAATTAGCACCTTGCCGACAGAATAAATTTGAAAAAAAAAAAAAAAGGATTTGAAAGTAAATTTTTTTTTAATGTAAAAATTGTTCCAATTTAATATCCAGCCAACTCTGCAAAAGTCGAGTCCATCTCGTCGGCCAACGATTTGTATCGGTCCTTGTTGATGCCGAGTTCGTCTGAAATGCAAAACAAAAGACATTAGACCTCATAGTAAGAAACATTGTGGCCCTTTGGACTCTGAAAATGGCTTCACTAATCCTGAAAAAAAAAAAACTATATCACTTTTAAGGAGCGTTCGTGCCTTTAATTAACTTCATTTTGAAGTAGAAGAAATACGTTGAAAAAGCATTATTGATGTAAAATTCTTGAAAAGCCTACAATATAGTATTGTATAAAAGTACCTTTAATGTCGGAAATAATAATTGGGATACTACAAGAAGATACTTGAGATTACACCATTAAGAACAAATAGTCCCAGTTAATAAATTTTTAAACTTCGACCATTTATTCCATTTTTGCATACGTCTTTGAGCAGTGGTGTGCAAACCGTTGTTCGCGAGAAAATTTTTATTTTTCTTTAACAAGTATCAATAATTCTATCCAGCAAAATTATACAAAAAAAAATGGGAGGGCGGAGATTAATATAGATTGCCCACCACTGCTTTAGTCCTTGTAACACCTAAAGTCCACTTTAAACTTCGGAATCGAAAAAAATTTCATCAATTCTCGAAGGTTTACTTTGAAAATTTTGTTATTGCATTATCTTCAAAATCACTTCAGGATTATTTATTTCCCTAAATGTAAATGAATAATTTTTTAATACCAATCATAGAAAAAAATTAGTAAAATATTTTTAAAGGGGCGACAAAAGTCAATTTCTATTAAAGTATAGTCTATATATTTCATATATAGGCAAGAGAAAGTAAAATAGTGGACTTTAATTGTTTTATTTATTCTATAGATTTTTTTTTTAGTTGTAGAGAGTGAAATTCCACCTGCTTCTCTCTGTCCCGCATTTTCAAACAAAATAAAACATAAGTTCGTTAATTTTTATTAACTTTTTTCTTTAGTCTCGTCCAAGAGATTGCTGTAATAATAAAGATTTTTATTTTGAATATGAAAACGAAATTTTTTTTACAAATTTCTCTTCATAAATATCGTTATCTTGAAGACTTACCCAATATTTTCTAAATTATTTGTTGTTAATCAATTAAAGTAAAACATCCTTTAAAAAAAAAGAAAAAAAAACAACAAATTTCGTAATTTATGCTTCAAGGAAGCTTTAAAGCCAAAGAAAGCTAAAATAGAAAATTTTATTAATTTAGCAAATTAGTTTTCATATCAGCATGAGCTTAAAATATTATTGTTATGCACCTAAACTAGAGCCAGCTTAGAAAAAGGAAATCTTTTTCACTTTGTCCAAACTGTTTTAATTTTGTCAAAAAGCATTTAATTACTACCTTTGCTAGCAGCTTTGTTGATGCATCTCAAAATATCAGCGAAGTGAATTTTTATTAGATTTATTGTTGAAAAGAAAAAGGCAGCTGTGAAGCATAAAGAATTTTAAAAGAAAAAAAAGAAAAAAAAATGGAAAAATGAGTGAGCGTGATATGCTGCGGCGGTGCGTAGTGAGTGAGTTTTTTAATAGCC
Source organism: Euborellia annulipes (assembly GCA_023213315.1). NCBI lineage: Eukaryota > Metazoa > Arthropoda > Insecta > Dermaptera > Anisolabididae > Euborellia > Euborellia annulipes. The sequence continues at coordinate 126,421 of JAKCPI010025815.1, read as the reverse complement.
AGTGAGCTCTGCGAACGTAGAGTCCAGGTCATCTGTGATGGACTTGTACTTCTCCTTCTCATGGAATAAGTTGTCTGCAACACAAATAGGGGTTAAGTTAATGGAATGCAATGCAGCAAGCAATGCCATTCACCGTAAACAATTTTCCGAAAATAAGCAATTAACAAATTTTAGATTTAGACTTATGCCACAGTTTCATGCAGCGTGAGAAAGGCTAAAGTGCAAAAGAGTTTGCGCTCTCAGATTGGGCTTCGTTCAATACCTTCCAGTCGGTCAACTTCTTTCTGCAATTTCTTGACAGTCTTCTCAGCGAATTCGGCACGGGCCTCAGCCTAAAATAACGATAAAGTTTAATGATTAACAGGAAGGGGGATGTTTTTTTTAAATTAATATCAACCTCTTTGAGCTTGACAGTAAGAGTCTTGATTTGCCTTTTGTATTCTTCAACTCGTTGGTTGGCCTTTTCTTCAGAAACTTCTAGAGATTTTAAGGAGTTACCGACAACTTTCAATTCTTCTTCAAGCTCCATGATTTTGCTATAATATAAAAACGTATTATTAATAGAATAAATATAATTCAAAAGATTGATTATAATTGAATTGATTGTTATTTAAAAAAGGAGACATTTTTGGAATTAATAGTGCTTTTTTTGTAATTACTAATACAAAAAATATTACTAACCGCTTATTACTGTGTAAGCCATCAAAAGTTGATGCATTCATTTTGTTAAGTAAACATTAACTGTCCAAATAAATGCATCATCTCCTTGCATCATCTGATGACGTCTTACACAATAATAAGCAGTTTGCAATATTTTTGTATTATTAATTACAAAAAAATAAAACACTAATTCCAAAAATGTCTTTTATTTCTAATCTCATTATGATATTTGTATTTAGGTTTGAAAGTAATTTTCATTAAAGTAATTAGTCATATGCATAAATAGTATCCAACAACCCTTCCAAAATAAATTAGAAATAAACATGCAGATCCCTCAAAAATATTTTAACGATATTTATTGGAAACAAAAATAATAAAAGCTCTTCTAATTTATATACTTTGTTCTTTAGAATATTTTCATCACATCCTTAGAAATAGGCTTATGTTTCAAAATAAGGAGAGGTTTTATTTTTGAAAGCCAAAACTTTAATTTACCTATCACCGGATTTCACCCGGTCTTCAGCTACTTCAAGTTCGTCTTCAACGAAGGCCAGCTTGCGAGAAACCTTGGGTCACCAAAATTATATTTGTTAAATTAGCTATTTAATACATTGATAGTATATCAAATAAAATTTACTTCATCAGATTTGCCATCAGCGTCTTCAGCGAGAAGTCGAGCTTCTTTGAGCTGATTAGTTAATTGATCCATACGTTCCTCATCTTGTTGGCTGCGATTTTCCAATACTTTGCACATACTGAAATAAAATATAACACATTTTATTAGAGAAAAGTATTAATACAAATTAGGAAGTAAAACTTATGCCTCTATTATTACACACCAAAAGATTACTTATCTAAATGAAAATAAATTGGATTTAAGGAAAAATTACCGCCAGGATTCGTCAGCTGCTTCTGAAGCCTCAGCGAGCTTGGTAGTTGCAGTTCCGGACCTTTCTTCTGAGCGCTCAAGATCCTCCTCAATCAGTTGGACTTTCCTGTTGAGGGAAGCCATTTCGCTCTCAGCCTAACAATACCAGCCGATATGGTTAATCATTTATAATAAAAATATTGAATAAACATCATTTTGTTGTTCAAGGTGCTTACATTTTGCAGGGCCTTTTCTTTTTCTTCAAGATCTTTATTTGCCTGCTCAAGATTGTTCTTGGTGGTGACAAGATCTGCTTCGACTTGAGCAAGTTTCTTCATCAATTCCCGTACATCCTCATTGATCTAGAGAATATTAATATTAAGTATTAGCACATTTAATAATCTAAATTTAATAATTTTTTATATTTAATTTATTTCTAAGGTGCTGAGTGATAGCAACTCCAAAAAAATTTTATTCCTTAACCTGTTAACTTTCATAATGAACAAACAGCTGATATTCCGGAAATCGAATTAAGTCTAGACAACTGTGAAAATATTTATATTTTGAAACAAGTGATTTTTAAAAGACGATGCCATTTGCTTGGCGTACTTAAATTAACCAGCTCTTAAAACTTTCAGTGTTTAAAATAGATCTGGGAAATTGCCTCAGAGAGTTGAAGCTTCTTAAAACAAATCAACCATGCACAAACCCAGTTGATCAACCTATCTATATATATATTCCTAAGAGTCTGGATGCTCATTTTGGAAGAGGGACAGGTAAAGATCCCCCGAACCACTCACCTTTTTCTAATTTTTTATAAATTGAAATTGATATAAAAAATGGTAGTTTGAAATATTAGTACATAGATAAATCTATCACATAATAGTAAATAGGACATTTATTTTTAAATATAGGCCTTGAATAGGAAGGGAGAGAAAATAATTTATGGATTAAAGGTGACTGGCATTTCGCCTAATAAATGTTGTAGGCCTAATTAAATTATTAGTTGGAAAATTTTTAAATATTAAAAACCTTTCTTGAGATACGGGTAATTATAACTTCAAAGTCAAGGCTATTTTTGTGCAGTGAGAAACGAAAAAATCTCCGACCTTTAAATATTATCAGCTCTGTTACCCATTAGGCATTAAAAGGACGCGAAGGCAAAAGGAGGGGATTTCAAGGAATATCCAGAGATAATAGACCAGCTTTGAGGGGACAGTCTCAACAATAATTTTTCAAATTAATAATTTTGTTTTTTAATTCATAAGATCAATTTAATGAATACTATTATGTATGATAATAAGGCGAAAGTATTACGATAATGAAAAATTTAATCGCTTCCCCCCCTTCCTTTCTCCCAATATCAAGTCAAAAAGCCCACAAAATTGGGAAAAAATCTTAATGCATGTATGTGTGTGTGTAGTGTTTTTTTTTATTAAGCCTTGCTAATATCTTAAAAACGCACTGATCGGTTAAAGATGATAACTTATTGGAGAAACTAAAATTTGGAGTGAATCAGTTCGTAAGAGATGGTAAAAATTGCCTTCCGATATTTCCACGATTTTATCAGTATCCCATGAACCATATCTTTTGAAATTTAGCGATAATAATATTAAGACGTTTGTCTCCATCTCTGGATCAAATTGGATAAAAACTCCCCTAAGTAGATAAATTATTCAAAAAAAAAAAAAAAAAAAAATGCGACGCTCTCAGTAGAAAAGTGTGTAACTCCACTTTTTTTCGAAAATCATTTTTTGTATTTTCTGTTGAAAAATATCATTCTCCTTATGCCCTGAACTGGGTTAGAGCGTAATTCAAATTTTTCAGTTCGAAAAGTGTTTAACAGCGGCTCTAATAATGACAATGGAATTCAAATCAAATCAATCACACGAATATATACCGTGGCATACAAAATGTTTCTAGAAGAGAGATCACTCAAATAATCAAGAAAGAAATCAAGAAATATTTAAAAGATTTTTAAGGAAGAAGAAACAGGGGCTCCCAAAATCTGAATAAAGAGTAGAGAGCAACCAAACACTAAGGAAACACTTGCATTCTAGAGAACTTTAAACCACTTCATAAGAAAGATGAAACAACCTAACTGCACTAACATAGCATGAGGAAATTTGAAGCACTGAGAAGAAAACGTGGTAAATTATAAGTAAGTTTGAAGAGTAGTGAAGTGTTGCAAATCTCCATATTTTATGAGCATATCAAAAAGAAGGCGAATCAGCACCGTAGAAATATAAAACTTTCGTTAATTTTGGTCTCACTTTATCCGCACGAAGGTTCGCTTCTTTAGCTTGTCCTTCACAAGTATCTGCTTTGTCCATCGCATTGTCCTTCTCAAGCTTCATAGCTTGCATCTTCTTCTTAATCGCGTCCATGGCGGAGGAGTTGGTGTTTTTGAGCGCGCGCGGGAATTGACGGAAACCTGAAAGCAAACAACGTTCTTTTATTTTTTTCTGATCAATCAGATAAATTAATTAAATAATTAAGTTAATCATCGAATTTATTCGGGTGGCTAATTAATTTAAAGTAGTATTGATGAATAATAAAATAAATTTTCCTATTCCCATTTTCTAAAAGTTACATTTACTTTAACCCGTTCATTTAAACATTTAAATACGAGATATTTATTCAAGGTTCTGAAGACAAACAACGTAATATTTCTAGAAAAGTCGTATCAAATTAGATATAGAAAATTATAAAAATAATAAAAAAAAAATATCATCCAAAACATGTAAGGAATACTACAGTATTATTATGGGAGATTTTAATTATAGACCACATTTTGTTTATTAATTATTTATTAAAAATATAAATATTCTACAACTTTTCGACTGCTTATTCTGTAGTCGTTTTCAAGTACTATGCACTCGCTCCGACTCCAGTTCACATGAGCCGGAGCAAGTGCACAGTTCTTGAAAAACGACTGCAGAATAAGCAGTGAAAGGGGTTTTAATAAACAATTAATACAAAATGTGGTCTATAATTAAAAATGCCCATAATAATAATAATACAATCCACAAAACCTTTAATAAACACAATACTACAGTATGAATTTTTTAAAATAAATAATTCATTTAAGGGTAAAAATAAAAGTAATCGAAAGAAAATGTAATACTAAATTAGACAAAAGATATTTACGCACGCGGGATGAGGTTTTTTGGGGTTTTCCGGCCCCGGTCCTTGAGTATTTAGGGCCTGAGACAGAGACACTCTCAAAGGAGATGAGATAAAATTTCGTTGAGCAACTCTGCTATAAACTTTCCCCGAAGGCCAGCAAAACCTCGAGCCCGAACTTAATTTATTTTCGGTTTAAAATCAAAATCTATAATTGTCTTAATTTTTTATTTATTTTTTAAATAAAAACAAAATTATTTAATTTTTTTTATTAATCAGGTTAATAAGAAAAAGATTAAAGGTTCATGCCATGTTAATCAAATAGAGAAATTTACAAAATCAATATAGCTTATAACTTAATCTTTTTTTTTTCTAGGGCATTATAAAACAATTTGGGAGATAAAATTGTATTGTTAATACAAATATAATTAATTAATTAATTAATAATTATTTTAGTATTGTAAAAATAAAATTTAACAAAACTTTAGTTTGAGAAAAGAAAATCGCCCACATTTTAATATACACCTGGACACTTTGAGTTGAGGTTGGAAATTTTGACTCGGGGGTCGAAATTTTATGGATGGCCACCACCCGCAAAGGCAATCTTTCGATGCCAACCCCCATCAAGTTTCAGGTCGTGCTCACAGCCTTAATTTATTTTAGATTCGTTTCTCCTTTCGATCCTGTCTCTTTAAAATTAAATACGCCGTCCCGCATAGTATTTTCGTGCAAATCCTGCAGTGCATATCTAAGCCAAGGATAGAAGAAAAGTCCAGTTGGAAATTTTATTTTCAATGGATTTTATAAATTTCATTTTTTTGTATTGGATGTTTCATTTTAGAGGATGTTTCTGATTAGAGCCCCTCATGAAATGTCGCAATGAGTCCCTACTTTCTCTTACTTGAAGGAGAAAATAAAAATACAAAATTTTTTGCCCTAAGTTTAATTCAAGTTGTTGAATTTTAATTCGCTCCATTTTCTGTACGCCATATTTTCAAACCCATTGTTTATTATATCAAATAAATTTGATATATAAATGATTTTAATTTAAAAATTGATATCTTTTTTTAAGGAGATGGGACTGGTGTCCAAAAATGCACCTCCCTCTTTCCTTTTACAAAATTTATGTAGATTCATTTGTTGTTTAAAACTACCAAATTTTGTTTAGAGACAATACCCCCCCCCCCCACTCCATCACTTATTCATTTTTGTTTCCTTTGTTTTTATATAGTAAGAAAAATATATATAAAATATTTCCTTAACTACTAATAAGCATCAAAATTCTTATAAAATTATATTTATTTCTTAGAGGTTAGTTCACTTGAGTCGGAGCAAGTGTACAGTACTTGAAAACGACTGCAGTCGAAACGTTGTACAGTATCTATAATTTTAATAAATAATTAATACAAAATGTGGTCTATAATTAAAAATTCCCATAATATATTATTTAATGTTAGTTATTATATTAGTTAAATTTTTTTTATTATTAAAACAAAATTTTTTAAGAATTTTATTTTATCATTTTTATTAATATTATAGATGACATTTTGTAATTATGAATCACAATTTGTTAAAGGAATAATTAATTAAAAGAAACGATTCTGCAACACTTAATATCTAAAGCCATGGCTTTTTTTATATATATTTTTCTTAATTGAACTTGAATCATTTGGTCAGATCCACCAGATATAACATTCATGACCTTATGATCCTTCTAGTCTAGTTTTATTATTTGTTATTATGTTTATATTAAGGTTGTAAGATTAAATTCCAATGTGACTAATTTGGCGCCTGGACTCAACCTGCTAAAAATATTCCATCCCAGATTACTAGGGAGAGAACGATCAAACGCCAGAGACACCGACACTAGTGGCATCTCTGTGGGAGCGCGAAGCGAAAACAAAATTGTTAGAAGGATTTGCAAAAAAATAAAAAAATTAAAAAAAGGCTGTGTATTTTTTTATTGTTGTTATAAAAAGGTTGGTGGTGGCTTGGTTGTGTGGCTGAGCGTTAGTGAGACACGAGGGTTCCGGCGCAACAAGAAGCAAAACTCAACAATTCAAGAACGCGAGGAACTCACCAGTGAGTGGCTTCTGATAGATCCAACTAAGCACTGGTGCTGGTCTTCGAGCTCCCTAAAGCGAACCCTCCGACTCCGTCCAAAAATGGTTCGCCCTGCCCTCAGATCTCCTCCGTCTCATCCTCCGGTAAAAATATAGATGCTTTGGCGCTGTCTTAATTTAACTTTTTAGGGGCTCAACCCCCACCACTTATCTGAAGACCTCCCACTGAGTATAAGCCAAACCCTAACTCCGCCCATTGGGAGGAAGTTAGGTGAAATACAGAATTTAGGGCTGACCTGGCTACTCATTTGCTGATTGTCTTTTTCCCAGACAAACGAAACAATTATTTGTCACAAAAGGAAGAACTAAAAAGTTTCGTTTTCCTCTTGGAATTTATTCAACTTAAATGACGATTATTTTTTTATAAGCCGTTGAGAAGATTACTGAATGCTAATCAGTACATACAACCAAACATCTGGTTTAACAATTTTTATTATTAAACAATAAGAGGCTAAAGGAGTTTAATAATACAACAGCCACTTTATTTCTTCAATTTTTATTAATATCAAATATCAATATTAAAATATCACAATAAAAAATATACCAGCACTAATTTTTGATGGGGGGGGGGGATAGGAGATAGGATATGCCCCCCTCCCTTCCAATAATTAGGCTATATAAGAAGTCTAATGAAATAAATAAATTTTCAAAGTACGGTATATTTAAAAAAAATTGCTACAGGACAATTTACATGATTAGTAAGATTTAACTAATCTACTGATAATAAAATTAGTAATACTAGAGAAAAAATACAAGAAAATACTTTTCCTTTTTAAAATCCAATACAATTTCAAAATTGTTAAATTTTTTGTATTATAGAATATCTAATCATGGCTGGGGTCCCACGGGGGTGGGGGTTGACCCCCCTTGGCTACTCCTATGCTTCAGTTCCCCTCCCGTTTGGAAAAAGAAACATTAATTGTATATTTCTAATTTCTAATGTTACAAATATAACAGTTAATTCTCATAGCATGTATTTCTCGTTGACATATTTCCCTTAATGTGTCTGAAAAAATAATAAAATTATTACACAAAAAAAATATATCTTTTCTTTTTAATAATAAAGATAGCGTACCACAAAATAAAATAAAAAACACTATATTATATAGATCTAATTAATTGTTTAGATTGCCCACAACACTCTAGAGTCTATATTGGACAATCTGGCAGATATCAGGGGGTTAGAATTGCAAAACATGAAAGTAGCTTAAAAAATAAAAAATTGATGATGGCTCTCAGTACACATGCTTTTGAGGGCATGGGTTTGATTTTAATAATGTGGTAACACTCATTGTAGAGAATAATACTACAAAAAGGCTATTGGCATCCCCGAGAGAGGTCCTCCTGTAAACTAAATCTTCCAACCCCCACCGAGTTCACATCCCGTCCCGTTTATTTAAATTGAATTGGCTATCAATAAATTTAAATAAATAGGTACGGGGGTCTAACTATGCCGAAAAAGACCTTGAATAATTAAAAAAAAAAAACCGCCCCCGCCGAAAAAATTGCATTAATCCGTCCCTGGTTGGAATTTTATGATATTATAAGCCTGAACTTCGGGGTATCACTTGTTGGTATTTTAAGTAAAATTACATTCACTTGTGCAAATAACTTGTATTAAAATAAACGACAACTCTATTTTTTATACAAAATATTTGAATATGCTGCAAGTATATTTATTATTATGAATAAGATCTTAAAAAAATTAGATAAGTGAATGTATCATAATTTCCTAGCTTTGAGAGAAGTGCAGGGTTGATCCCGGCCGAAACGTTCCAATAAAGAGTGCTTAATTACTAAATAGAGGCTCAATTAATTTGCTGCATTCAGTATATTGCTAATCATACGCAATTTCTTTTTTAGTGCTAATATTTGAATTCAGAACCAATCAGTATTAGCCTCCCCCGTCTGAATGCGCCACTGCCTCTTCGCATCCCCTAGGCCACAAATTTCGCTCTCCCCTTAACACTGCCACTGCCTCATTTATATTTACAAATAGAGAAAGCTGAACCCAAAATCAAATCCCGAGTCTACTTTCTTTGGCTTTATACTCCCAATGCAAGATCGGCACATCGAACAGTCACCCTCGTTATATGCTATTAATTATATATCTTTTACAAATACACAAACACTGTATTAACAAAAAAATAATTCTTAAAAGTTACTTATCTAGTGCACATGTTTGTTTATATCCTGAATAATTGTTGGTCCCTCGCCAAGGCTTATTTTGGGGCATTGCCTGCCTTTGGCTGGCAGAAAAAGATCGCTAACCATTTCCTTCTAATTGTCTAACGTAAGTGGCCATTAAGATAAATTTGAATAAAAAAGTATTTTCATTATAAAAGAATTTAATTAATAAATAAACTAAAGCTTATTAATATTTACTTTTTTTATATAATCTATATCTACCGCATTTATTTCTAACTATATACAGTATATATAATATAGAGATGTGACTGACTAAGTGACGGATGATCCACACAGGGAGAAAGTTAAAATTTGGCATGCAGCCCTAAATTACGTTCATCGAGTAGACGTCAATCAAGAAGCCATTTTTCGAAATTCCAATTTCTTAAAAAACTTTTAACCGAGATGCGATTTCAATTTGCTTCATTTCGGTCAAAAATTTGTTAAATAAATTTCAGGGTTTTTTGAATAAAAGAGTGTGTTTGTTTATTTCTTGGATCTCTGTTGGACCCACTTTTTTGGACTCAGGGGACCTCAAAACGTGTATATCCATCAAAATCTCGACATCGATATTTGGCATGATTGCAATACTTTATATATTTCATATATGGACCCTGTTATAAATTGGTGTGTCAAGCGCCAAAAAATTAAAAATTGAGTTAAGCACGGAATATTGTTTCAAATGCTATAATTAATAGTATTTTTTATGAATTATGTCCTAAAAAAATTTATATTTAATGTTACTTGCACAATTGACAAAAAAAATTATATATTGAGAAAGGTAGATTTATAGCTGGATAAATTTATTGAGAAAACAGGATGAATAAAGAAGAGCAGCTAGTATTTGTTTCATTTATTTAAGGCCCATTAAGCTGACGTTTGGGTCTCGGTCGAGACCATCCTCAGAGCTACAACATAGCAAGAAAATTGTAATTTTAAGGATTTGTGCTTTTCTTGCTATGTTGTAGCTCTGAGGATGGTCTCGACCGAGACCGAAACGTCAGCTTAATGGGCCTTAAATAAATGAAACAAATACTAGCTGCTCTTCTTTATTCATCCTGTTTTCTCAAAATTATATATAATGCAATGAAAACAAAAAACTTTATGTTAATTTTCTCAAAACTCGGTAGCTGGCGTTTGACACACTAATGCGTAACAGGGTTCATATAGGATAAGATAAAGTAAAAACTAATTGATTTTCGAAGTTTAATCAAAATCGTTAGAGCTGATTTTAAAGAAATCCGAAAAATAGGTCTAAACTAAAAAATCTGGTGTGACTTAACCCACATATATAGGAAAAAGAAAGTAATTACCTGCACAATTCTTTTTCCACTATTTATTATTTTTTCCGTAAAAAAATTTGACCAATTATTAACTAATGAGTTTTTCGCTAACGATGATAAAGGGGTGATCAGAATTGCAAAGGAAGAAACCAGCCAGTGATTTTGTCATTTGGGTTGCCTACCACAAGGCAATGAATGCAGGCGCAGGGGACAGAAAGAATTAAAGACGGGAAATTCTAGTCTCTCGTCTTAATAAAGAGGTTCGCGTATCTTAAAAAGTTTTAAAATTTTGTATTTACTAACTTTAAGGTAATATGAGATTATTATTAAAAATGTTTATAGATATGTCATCTCTAAAATTAGGCCTTCCGCGGAGGGTGGGGTGGGGGGGGGGAACGGCCCTTCGGTCACGTCAACAAGCAAAGTCTTTTTTCAAATACTTTATCTTGTAAATGACCGAGTTATTCTTAACCTTTGTTCTTTGAAATACTAGTTCACTCACATAAAATTATTTTGGTAGATTAATAAATCAACATTTCGAAAATTGCAACAACTAATAAATTATTTTGAAATATTGCAATATTGAGAGTATTTTTTCAATTTTTCTTTAGAGGGGAGCGCGTGCTTGTCTTTACTTCCCCTCTTTATTTATTTATTTTTTTTCTCTTGGCTTGCTTTTTACTTTCTCTTACCACTATATGTAATAATATACAGAGAAAGTATTGCGATCATGTCAAAAATTCGATGTCGAGATTTTGATGGAAATACACGTTTTGAGGTCGCCTGAGTTCAGAAAAAGTTCCGCAAATTGGTCTGTCAGTCTGTCTGTGTGTAGCAATTTTAAGCATGAAGGAATTGAGCTACGGGATTGAAATTTTATATTTAAGTTAGCTACCCTCCCGGACATTCAAAATAAGACTTTGAACAAAATCAGTCAAAAAGTACTAGTACTTTACTGAAGTACTTGTTCAGTTTTTTCGAAATTCTCAAAATCGGCTGAAACGATTTTGATTAAAATTCAAAAATCAAATATTTTTTTAGATCCTCGTTAAAATGTATATTCTCATTTTGCTCTGAAAATTGTTTGAAGCACACTTTACTGATGAAGTATTTAAGATTTTTCAAATTCATTTTCCGGCTCTTCCTTCCAGAGAGCCAATGTTAAATCCCTGTAGGGATTTGCATCTTAATTTCGATTCAAAAGGGGATCCCTTTTTGAAGAAGAGGGTCCCCTTTGGAACTTTTTACACATTTAAAAAAAAATTTTCTAATTCTTTTGAAATTTTATATTTATACGAGATTCTCTATTATGTATAAAATATCCATTCTCATTTCTATAATACAGTAAATTTTTGTTTTTCAATTTGATTGATTTGAACTCTATTGCAACTTTTTTTCTCTATAATCCTTCGCTTCTCTTCCATCGAAAAATAATAAAAAATGACAGGGATCTCTTTGTCAAGACTCGTTATTTGAACGAAGACAAAATGAGAATAATTTATTAAGATGCCGAATTTTTTTCTATTTATATATTAGAGAAGATAATTTTTATTTATTTTTTCTCTCATCTCATATTTGGATATTTTATACACAATAGAGAATCCTAAATAAATACAAAATTTTATAAGAATTGGAAAAAAAAATTAAGAGATTAAAAAAGTGTAATTCTTTAGAGTAACGTCCCGGAAAACCAGTAAGCATTTTTTCATCCGAACCATACCACCTTCAGGGGCGGATTAATGCAATTTTGTCGGGGGGGGGCGGTTTTTTTTTTATTTTTTTTTATTTAAGGACTTTGTCGGAATCTATGGGCATTTAGACCCCTTTCCCATGGGCGTAGCCAGACATCTTGTTAGGGGGGGGCCAACCCCCTCGTTAGAGAGAGGGGGGTTTGCAATTAATATATACATAGATCATTAATTATTTATTTAAATTTAAAAAAAATTAAATTAATATAGTGGATTGGGGCGTTAAAAAAATTCCCAATGGGAAAAATATATATTCGTTTGTTTGATTTTTTTTATTTTTAGGACAAGCCAGGGGGGCAAAGGCCCTCCCTGCCTCCCCTGGCTACGCCCATGCCCTTTCCTATTTATTTAAATTGATTGGTAACAAATTCAATTGAAATTAAAGAGGGGAAATCATAATTTCTTTAGATTACTAGTTTTTATAACTTTTCGAATTTCTTCTCGGGGGGGGGGGCGATCGCCCCCCCTCCCCCCTTAATCCGCCCCTGACCACCTTGGTACTATGATTCAAATATTACAATATATTGCATATTTGGTGAATATTTTTTTATTTTTTTTTAACCAGCTAAAAGACTTCCCCGATCGAATTTTCTTTTTCTGAAGATGAAGGGAAAGCCCGAAAATAAAGAAGATACTTTTAAACATTGCTGCTCCATATAAAATTTTAAATTTTATTTTTTTTTTTTTAATATCTATTTTTGAGGATTATTCCAACCGGGATCGAAACGTCAACATGATGGGAATAAAATAATGGAATACAACCAGCTGCCGATTTTCTTCATCTTTTCACCTATCCTGATATCTATTTTTTGACTTTGAAAGAACTATTTTGTTAAATGATAAAATTTAACTCAAATACTGTATTATATCGTAAATCATTATTACCTGCATTACCCAGGTCTCCACGTGTTGAGCAGTGGCGTCATTTAGGGGGAGGCAGGGGGCATTTGCCCCCCCCCCCAAAGTCTCTGATTTTTATAAAATTCTAAATTATTCTAAATAAAATACTTCAAAATACATCTACGAATTTAGAAACTGTACAAAATTAAACAATTAATTAAATTAAATATGTTTTGGCCAAATTTGAGTACTAACATTATTTGTAAGAAAATTAAAAAAAAAAAAATGTTTGCCCCCCAAGAAAAAGTTGAAATGACGCCACTGGTGTTGAGTCTTTGGAAGAGCATTGCTGAGTCGACTAGGGGACCGAGGATGTTGGCTACGTCCCGGAGTCGATTTTACAGCCCTGCTCGAGGAGTTGAGGTTGAGGTGTCTGTTAGTTAGTTGAGCGATCAAAACTAAATGCTTTTCTTATAATTAATATTTTAATACTTTTTACTGCATATTATATGGCATATTTATGGCGTCTTTTAATTTTTTGCCAAAACATAGAAATTTTTTTTTATTACGATTATTACTAGACCTAATATTTTACTGATGTATTGTGCTTTTTTTACTTTTCGATTTTCTATATACAAATCAAATTTTTAAAATTTTATATTAATTAATTTCCAAGAAAAATATTTTTCTCAAATCTCGGGGGGGGGGGGGGGGGTAATTACCCGGATTCCGTGATTAGTATCAACAAAATGATGTGCCTTCAATCCCACCAGATTTTTTGCTTTTAGCAATTTGCTATGTGTTATCGCCAAAGGATGTTTTAAAATTTTTTATTCTGTTAAATTTTTTTAATATCACTAATTTTAAGATGTCTAATCTAATATTAATAAAGTTTCTCTTCCCATTTTGACATTTGCCTATATGCAGAGTGACCTTTGACCTCCATGAAATTTTTATATTTTCAATTTAATATATCAAATGATCAAATGTATATTAAGAAAAATCTATAAATAAACTTGAAAAAAAAAATGGGATATTTGGAATGGGAGATTCTCATTATAAAAAGAGATCTCCGTTTTGTTAAGCATCTTTTATTTTTATAGGTCTTTTTTTTTAATTTCTCTTACCTATATACAGTATATATAATATATAGCAAATGTATTACGATCATGTCAAAAATTCGATGTCGAGATTTTGATGGACATACCATCTATTGCAATAGTATTGAGAATAAAGCCCGGCAGTTAGGCAGCCCAAATGGCACACGTTCACTAATATATTAAAAAGATAAATTTTTATGGTAATAAAGGCCGATCGCCCTAATGTCTGCTTTGAAAAAGATATTTCTTAGACAGACCAGCTGCCATTTGGGCTGCCTAACTTCCGGGCTTTATTCTCAATACTATTGCAATAGATGGTACATGAACCCAAAAAAGTGGGTCCCGGAAATTGGTCTGCTTGTGTGTGTGGTCAATTTTAAGCATTAAGCTACAAAGTTAAAATTTTATATTTAAGTTATGCACCTTCCTGAAGGCGTGAAAATAAGAAGTTGAACAAAATCGGCCAAAAAATACTGGTTTTTTACTGAAGTACTTTTTCAGTTTTTTTTTTCGATTGTCTCAAAATTGGCTCTAACGATTTTGATTAAAATTCATAAATCAATTATTTTTTTAGATGGTCTTTCAAATGTATATTATTAAAATTTTTCTTGAAAATTGTTTGAAGTACACTTTACTGATGTAGTATTTCAGATTTTTCAAATTCATTTTCCGGCTCTTCCTTCCATAGAGCCAATGTTATATCCCTATGGGGATTTGCATGTTATTTTCAATTCAAAAGAGGGTTGGTTCCCTTTGGAACTTCTGAAACATTTAAAAAAAAATTTCCCAATTCTTATGAAATTGTTTATTTATGATTCTCTATTGTGTATAAAATCTCCAAATATGAGATTAAAATTTTGAAAAATAACCATAGTTAATTTCAAATAGTCAACATTTAAAATACCTACTTTTTTTACTTTTTAATTATGAAATCCAAGTGGTCAAGTTTGGAACTAAGATGCTATGGAAAACTAAATATACTCGACACAAAAATCTGGTGTGACTGGTCGCATAACACACAACATTCTCTTACCTTCTGTACCGTTCAGTCGCATCAGATTTTTTTAATGTTGCCTTCAAAATACAATTATGAGATTTGTAAATAATTGAAATATGGTATTTCAAACCTCAGAAAGTTCTATCGGACCTACCAGGGGGACCTCCCCCCCCTAAAATTTATTTTTCTCTCGATTTTAATAAAAATTAAAATGACGCTTCTCTAGGGTGTAAATAATTGCAAAATGCAATTCCAGACCTCAGAAAGTTCTATTAGCCCTACCAGGGGGGGGGGACCTCCCCCCTAAAATTTGTTTTTCAATCGATTTTAATAAAATTTAAAATGACGCTTCTCTAGGGTGTAAATAATTGCAAATGCAATTTCAATGGTCTTCTAACGGCTTTTCGAGACGCGCACCTTAAACGCCTACGATCCGAAAAAAGTTTCACTTGCATCGTGGTTTCATAAAACCACACAATGATTTTTTCGATTTCTAATCGATCTAACGATTTTGTTTAAAATTTAAAAATCAATTATTTTTTACATAGGGGCCTACTCTTTAAAAATTAGCCTATATCAGTAAAATCTTTGGTGGATATTGTTTGAAGTGCACTTTACTTTACTGCTGTACTTTCTCCGACAAGCGCATCTTCGGTAATTGTTGGAAGCAGTGTGCTGTGCGACAATGGCACAATTCGCTGTTGTAGAATTGCCCGGGGCATGGAGAGCATCTGGCCTCCGGATCAGGCAACCAGGCCTTGGCTAAACAGCTCCGGAGCAGAGCATCCGGAAATAACACAGGCAGGCAGGCCATCCCATCTTCGTCATTCCAACCCCAACGGCCGAATCAGATTTCTGTCTCATCCCAACATCCATCGCTATCCTATATAACTAGAGGAGCGTGCGAAATATTTCAGGCAGAATTCCATAGCTAGCATTGATTATCTTTTAGTTTCGTTTAAATCCGTTTTTAGCTTAATTCGCTCGCTCAAGCTACATATTTAGATTGGCCAAGAGAGAAAGAAGCGTTGCCAATTTGTAAATTTTTATATTTAGAACCAATGTTTTGTTTTTACCCTGAATTTAATGAGAATACATTATTATAATGAAACAGTATTTATGAGTGGCCAAAACATTATATACCTAAATAAAAGGAAAATATTTGATAAATCACACCGATGTTTTTTTATTTTATTTATCTAAACAAATGAAATTGATATGAGTTTATATTGCCTAACTCATAGGCGCAGATCAAATTTATAAACATTAAATAAATAAGTTAATTAAAATATCTTTGTGATTAATGTGTCCCTCGGGAGTCGGAGGATCAAATACTGGCTCACGTGCCAGAAATGTCAAGGGGAAGGGGAAATAGCCCAGGTATTAACCTGGAACAAAACAGACAACTAGCGTCGGGCGAATTGCCTACTTGACTTTGTCTACGAGTAGACGAATTAACAATTTCATGTAGACAAAGTAGAGAATTAAAATTTAAAAATTTGGCGGGCTAACATCTTGGGGGGGGAAACATTTTTTTTTCTTAAAATTTTATTTACAAATAGGTACTCAAATTTGGCCAAAAGATATTTAATTTTGTACAGTTTATATACTCGTAGATATATTTTGAAATATTTTTTTTTTAAATAATATAAAAATTTTATAAAAATCAGAGCCCTTGGGGGGGGGGGGATGCCCCTCCTGCTACCCCCAAATGACGCCACTGATTATCATTAATACTCAGATAATTGTATTTTCTGGGGGATTCTTTTAAAAAACATTTTTAAATAAATGAAAAAAAATGCAAATATTTGATTAAAGACTAAAGAATGTGCTATCAATATTATAACAATAAGAACGAATTGATAGTAAAAATAGAATCAGAGAATTTATAAGCACAAACCGATCATCAGTAATGTAATAAATACTTAAACTAACAAATTTTGTAAGAGTATATTTTTGACAGCCAATGGCTTGCAGGCAGTACGTCTAAACATGTAGTAACCGTAAAAATAAAGTTATTTAAATGATTATTATTTTCTCAGTGAATATTTAATTTTTTTTAGAGTAAAATTAGATGTCGATATTTTAAAAAAAAATCTTGCAAATGCTCATTAATGATATAATCAGAGGCGTAGCCGTAGGTGGGGGGTCGGAGCCTTCAAAGTAGTTTTTAAAGCTAAAAATTATTTCAAATGGGATTTGTGACGCATTTACTAAAAGACATCGAGGATACAAATTAATCAATTCCTAAATGAAAAAAGTTTGGATTGAAGAATTAGGATTTTCGGAATTTTACCAGCCGAGTTCTTAAAAAATAAAATTGAAGTCGTTTTACTATACCTCGTAGATAAAGGAAGTTGTGAGCATTGAGAAGCTATTTAAAAAGAACAAAATTTATAATCGGAAATTGTCAGGAACATTTCAGTGTATGAAATCTTTGAGAAGAGGACAGCAAAAAAGAAGTTGGCTTTAGAATTTGTTAGCTCCAAATGACAAGAATAAAAAAATCTGGTGTCTTATTATTATGGGAGCTTTTAATTATATACCACATTTTGTTATTAATTATTTATTAAAAATTTAAATTCTGTACAACGTTTCGACTTCTTATTCTGCAGTCGTTTTTAAGTACTGTAGGCCTAACAGCGCCTTAGAGGTTAGTTCGCTTGAGTCGGAGCAAGTGCACAGTATTTGAAAACGATTGTAGAATAATCAATTACAGTATTTATACTTATTTTATATATGGGTCATTCCATGCCAAATCGACAAATTTTTTTCCTGACCCCCGCGGATTTCGCTGAAAATTTCCTATCTTTTTTCTACCTCTTAAAAGACATTTTTGATTATTTTTTTACATTTTTTTACCCAACTAAAAAAAAGTTATGGATTTTTGAAAAAAAAATGCTCTTTTTTTCAAATAACTATAACTTATTTTAAAATTGATATTTCGGAACCCCGCAAGGCTATAAAAATTTTGTTATTTAATGTAGTTTTCAGAAAAAAATAGAAAAATTATTTCAGAAGAACTAATTCTACAATTATCCCCCCTAATTTCAAGATGTGCCGACGATTGCTTCTATTTTTTTTTTTTGTTATAAAAAATTTTTCTTGAAATTTTTTCAGCTTTCTCGTGAAACTTTAGAAGTTGAAAAATTGATATTTTATTCGAAAATTTTAATTCATCATACTAAAAATTGTTTTTTTTTTTTCAGTAAAGTACGAGACTGAAAAAAAAAACAATTTTTAGTATGATGACTTAAAATTTTCGAATAAAATATCAATTTTTCAACTTCTAAAGTTTCACGAGAAAGCTGAAAAAATTTCATAAAAAAGTTACGTAAAAAATAAACCAAATTTCAAGAAAAAATTTTTTTATAACAAAAAAAAAAATAGAAGCAATCGTCGGCACATCTTGAAATTAGGGGGATAATTGTAGAATTAGTTGAAGTTTTTTTTTTGAGTTAAAAAAAATAAAAAAAAAAAAATGGTCGATTTAAAATTAGGGTTTTTTCAAAAAAACTGAAATATTTCATATATCCGAAATAATTTTTCTATTTTTTTCTGAAAACTACATTAAAAAACAAAATTTTTATAGCCTTGCGGGGTTCCGAAATATCAATTTTAAAATAAGTTATAGTTATTTGAAAAAAAAGAGCATTTTTTTTTCAAAAATCCATAACTTTTTTTTAGTTGGGTAAAAAAATTTGAAAACATTCTCAAAAATGTCTTTTAAGGAGTAGAAAAAAGATAGGAAATTTTCAGCGAAATCCGCGGGGGTCAGGAAAAAAATTTGTCGATTTGGCATGGAATGACCCATATATAGGCCCTATATATATACTTATTTATATTTTTAATAAATAATTAATACAAAATGTGGTCTATAATTAAAAACTTCCATAATAATAATAATACAAGCTACAAAAGCTTTAAGTCCCATGCCCCCCCCCCCCCTAGTTACGCCTATGAGCACACAACTTTCTCTTATCTATGTTAATCGAAAGTTTGTACTGTGCTGTCATACCAGATTTTTTGGGTTGAAATATATATTATTTTATTATTTCTTTCAACGTGGTCATTTCTTCTTCAGGACCTGTATAAGTTAATTGAACCGAGATAAGGAAGGGGTTTTCTGAAAAATAATAATAAATAATAATAAAACAAAAATATGAATAATAAATAAAATATATTCAGTTAAAATGCATAGTTACATTCGAATGTTTTTAAGAATGTTGCTTGACATTCATTTATAATAAAACAGATTGGTCAAAATTTATTTTAAAATTACAAATACAATTCAACTGAATTTCAACAGCATCGAATATATTTAAAAAAGGACATCTTTAAAGCTTGACATATCAAAGTTTCAAAAAGAAAAAAAAATGCGAAATAAAAAAAAATCGACACGAATATCACATTTATATCAAATTCGAGATTTTTTATTTCTCGGCACTTTTAAATAGAATTTAATTCAGCTGAAAAGATGTACCAAATTCAAAATAGACGAATTCGAATCTGTTTATTTATTTTTTTTTTTATGGATATCTAAATTGTCTCTAACGTAACAAGATTAAAGCACAGGCAGAACCAGCAGAGAAATTTTATTTTTTTCTCATCTTTCTTTAATTTTTTTTTTAAATATTCAGTGAGGAATTTAAACAAATTTTACATTGCTTGGGAATGAGTTAAATATTATACAGAATACTGTACATGATTATTAAATTAATTTTATGAAATAAATATATTTCAAGAAATTTACTTTTTTTTTAAATATATAAATTAATAATGACGATGAAATCGCCAATAATTTTATTGAATAATGTTTAATATTTTGCAGGCAACGGTTTTTACCATTCGTCCTTAAAAAAAAATCCTTTTGCTTTTTTTTACTCCTTTTAAATTGAGAATTGTACAAATTTTCCCTCAAAAATACGCTTTTGTTTATTTATTTATTTTCTAAGAGGAATGTTAATATAGCATAAACGTTGAGACGGGCGAGTGTGCACATTCAAGAACATAAAACGAAAGTCTAGCATCTCTCTGTCATGTCGACATGGGCCATTTTAATGAAAAAAGTAATTTAAAGTTTGAAATTAGCGACAAAGTAGTGAGTGATGCCGTCACTCTTCTGGCGTCTTGCATTTGGACGTCGCTAACGCGTAACGCATAACGCGTCGCATGTGTTCTGGCGAAAAACTGCCAAGTAGCCGAAGAGTTTTGACGGATAAATGCGTCAACTGGATACAATCATACAATCTTTACTTATTAAACACTCATCATATATGAAAAATTCTAGACTTTTATATCGTTATTTTTAATTGGAATGTACGAGTATACTACACTGCGCGTCAAAAAGAGTGGAACAACACTTTGTTTCGTCTTAAGAAAACCTGTTCTAATCTCTCCTAATGCTACTGTAATTTATTAAACATTTATTATGAAATATATTATATATTAAATTTAACACAAATCCATATCATTTTAATAAATAATTAAAATTTAAATAAAACAAAGACAAAAATGTCGATTTTCAGTTTGTAACAGCTGACGTTTCGGCCTTGGTTAAAGCCATCATCGCAGCTGTTAGTTGTCATTATATACATATATTTGGAATTGTATTAAGTTTTGATTTTAGATATAACATTAGGAAAATGTCTAATGTCACATTAGATGATATTGTACTTCCCTGGAGTCAATTGTCACATTAGGCACAAAAGAAATTTTGTATTAGTAATAGAAGGAAAAGGTTTTTTCATTTTTCTTAAACAAAAAAAATTTTTTCTAATGTTATATCTAAAATCAATATTAATACAATTCCAAATATATGTATATGACAACTAACAGCGCCGTTGATGGCTTTAACCAAGGCCGAAACGTCAGCTGTTAGAAATATAATTACAAAAAAAAAAAAAAATTCTGGCTGCGTTTTCTTCTAACTTTTTTCATTCCTGATACAAATTCCACCAGCCATAAAATACCATTACACTATTAAAGATTTTGATTTTGTAAGAATTTTTAATAAAATAGACAGAGAATGATTATTTTAAAATTTTAGAAATTTGGCTTTAATAAAAAAATTTCGACATTTTTGTCTTTGTCTTATTTAAATTGTAATTATTTATTAAAATGATATGGATTTGTGTTAAATTTACTTAGAAATGCTTAGAATATTTCCTATTAAATGTTTAATAAATTACAGTATCATTAAGATAGATTAGAATATGAAAAGTGTTTCATTATTTTTGACGCGCAGTGTATTAAAAAAACGAAGTTTTTAAATTTAAATTTCGAAAAAACGAGAACACATTTTATATCAGAGTTGGTTTTATACATGATTTTGTAGTTTTATACAAAAATCGTGGATAAAAATATGGCGGATGTTTAAAACTCGGATGCGCATGCGCGAACCCGACGAGAAACGAAATTCAAATAAAATTAATTTATCTTATCTATCGCATGTGCAAATTTAAAAAAGCGCAGCACACACGTGTCGAGTCAGCTTGTCTCTCTTCTCCAGCTATTTATTCAAAAGAAATAGATTTTTCGATTTTTGAAATGCATCACAAATCGAAAAAATTAACGCCAAAGTATGACGTAGAGACAATGTTAGAATCCAAAAACGACATATAGGAAAAAATTAAGCTATCAAAAGCGCGCGTACTTTGCCTAACGATTTCATCCCTTGATACGATTCAAAAGCAGTTCTTGTATTCAATATAACAATATATTTGTAAGGGGATGTTCTTAAAAGGGGCAGAGAAATTGTGCTAGAAGAGTGGATGAGGAATGATGAACACGATCGTTGCAGAAAAGAAAAGGCTGGCAACGGATCCAGGGGGGGGGCAGGGGGGGGGAGGGGGGAGAGAAAAGGCGAACAATTTCTCATTAAGCAAAAAATGTATGGAAATCCCCTTTGATCCGAACTTGAGGTATTATTTTTTCTTTGAAATATATATATACATATATCATATATATGTACACATATATTTAGAAGAAGTTGTGTGTCTTGTGTATGTGAACTCGGTGACTTTTTAGGACGATCCATTTTGATTTAATATCCCGCAAGATCGGCGAATGTTTGGTCCATTTCATCTGCAATTGCTTTGTATTTGTCTTTCTCGTGGAGCAATTCGTCTGCGAACATCGATAACATTGTTAAACGGATTATAATTATATACTACTATCAGTATCAGCAGGTTTTGGACAAGCTTTCTATTTACCTTCTTCTTAAAACATTTTTAGGCAAGCTGTAGGAAAACCAAAAGTAGTAAATTACAAAATATGTAAAAACTAGAGAAATACAGATTATTGTTGGATAGGTCGGCTAATCGGCCACTTGTTCAATAATCGGTAGTTGGAGGTGATATTTTTTTTGTTTTACAAAAAAGGGAAAGGTAGAAAAATTAATAAGGGAAAACATTTGCTTAAAAAAAAAGGTCGAACAAAAGTTAAGGCCTTAATATGGCCGATTAATTGGCTCTAATCGTTGATATAAACTTTGATCGAACTTGAGTATGAAAATTGCTTAAAAAATTTACTAAAATTTGGCCACTGATGCAGTGGCGTAGCTAGAGATCGGCCCTTTAGCTTGCCCTTCACAATCGACTTTTTTTCCCGCCTTGGGAATATTGTAACCCTCGTCTAGCTACGCCATTGCATTAACAAACTGACAGTTTGTCCAAAAACTGCTGATACTGAAAAAATAATTTTAAAAAAAGCCTTTCTAAGCAAGCAAGCTATATTTTAAAGTTTTTTTTTTTTTTTTACCACATTTTCATAAGAGGAGATTAAAGGAAGATTTTTTCTTTTTTAAATAGAAAATAGAAATTAGTAATTTGATATTATTGAATCCAAAAAGTTGGAGATTTGCAAATTTTGAAAATTGATGAAGGCCTCTTAAATTTTGCAACTTCTTGTTTGTTGGTAAATAAAAAAATTAAAAAGAAATCTTAAACTAATTTTATTTTTTGTATTCATTTATCAAAATAAGGGAGCTAAGGGGGGGGGGGGGGTCAGGTTTTTATTTTAAAACATAAATCCGGACAACTTAGGATCGATATCATTTCTATTGATAGGCATTAGAAAGGGAATAAAATTAAATCGCGAAAAATAAAAATTTAGTTGTGTTGGTGTAAAATAAAAAGGCAAAAAAATTTTCGAGAATATGGGATCTTGGATTTTATTAATTATTTAGTCTTAGAAAGTAGATGCTAAGCCAATTTGGTTTAGATATTTGTAAAAATAATTATTCTTTTTCAACTAGAGTTTATTTTATTATCTCAATCGTGCCCCTCATGCCCCTCTGTTAAAAGGGCCCCCCCCCCCCAATGAGAATAACCTGGCGCCATCACTGGTACAAGATATATTTTTTTGGGAAATAAAAAAGTGACTTATAAGTTTAATAGATTTCTTAATTGTTAATGTAGCCTTTTGATTTTCACAAAACTTTCGTTAATTTATAATTATAGACCACATTTTGTATTAATTATTTATTAAAAATATAAATACTGTACAACGTTTCAACTGCTTATTCTGCAGTCGTTTCAGGGGTTAATTTTGGCATTTGCAGTCCTTAGGCAGTGGGCTCTTGCCCCCCCCCCCCCCTTCAACCATATCAACACTGAGAACTGAGAAACACCCTAACACGCTTATGGTCGTCTCATTACCTATACCTTTTCAACATCAAACATTTTAAGTTAGACATACTAGGTCTATGAGGTTGATATTAAATTTATTTGTATATAAATAAGTAATTTTTTTTCACAAATCGCTGCCCCAGGCGAGGACCTAGAAATACGCCCCTGCGTCGTTTTCAAGTACAGTGCACTGGCTCCAAATCGAGTGAACTAACCTCTAAGGGACCGGCTCACTTGAGTCGGAGCAAGTGCACTGTACTTGAAAACGACTGCAGTATAAGCAGTCGAAAAGTTGTACAGTATTTATGTTTAATAAATAATTAATATAAAATGTGGTCTATAATTAAAAAACTCCCAAAAATAATAATAGGTCTATAATCTTGGCCAGATTGGCTTTCCATCTACTTACTTTCTCGACTCCGATTAGTCGACGCGCTGCTCTGCAATGCTATTCAAGCGACTTATTTTTATATTTATTTCAAATAAATATTTAAAAAATGAAATTTCACCTATTGAAATTACTTTTCGGGATTCAGGTTCGATCATGTCTCTTCTCCTCTTGTCTTTTGTTTCCTTTATATATTACTAGCTGCGCAGTCCGCTTTGGGGATTACATGTCTCCGGACTATAAAATTCTGAATGACTCCCCGGGATTCCAATTAGGTGGGAGGATGGGAAATGGTCCTAGGTTGATCATTTTCCCTTTGTGCTATTCATTTAGAGAGCCATCGACTAATAAATAAAAATACATTTTCCGACAACAGATCAAAGTTGCGTATTTGAAAATTTGTTATTATGATTTTACTTTAAAATAAATTTGTCAGGGAAATTTGTTTTTCTTTTTTTATAGGTAATTTTACAAAGTTTCAAGAATGCGGGTCGTTTGAGGACGCATTTCTTTTTTTGTATTTTAATAAGGGCCAGACAATTTTGGTCAAAAATGCTAACAAAATTTTGCCAATTGTTAGTTCGACCTTTTTTTTGAGAGATTATTTGCTTGCTATTTGACGAGTGGACCTCGCCCAAGTTGATATCTAAAAATCAAATTTTATCTCATCTTTTGAACTGTATGATATTTATAAATATCAGATCTCATTCTTTACAAATCTATATTTTTTTTTAATTAAATTTAAAATAAATTCATTATTTAGTAATTTCTTTTTTTAATTGTCTTTGAAATTTTTTAAAATTATTTCGAGATATTTCTTCCTTTCTTCTCCCTTAATAATTTGGAAAAAAAGCATTTTTATATTTGATATTGTCTTAGAATTACTCACCTTACGTAAGAAAGAAAAAAAAGCTTGAGATATTTTATTACAAAAAAATTTTAATAATTTTATAAAATGCAATATTTAAAAGCTCAAAAGCTAGGCAATAAAAAAATGTGATTTTTTAAAAATAATTAAATTGTCCTATATAATTTTTGAGTGGAAGGAAAAACTACTGTAGTTGTGCACTAAAAAATGCATAAAAAAAAACTGTGCAAAAATTCTACTTTAACAAAACTACAGGGAAACGAATAAAAAAATAAATCTAAAATATTTCTATTTCTACTTAAATGGAATAAAGAAACTAAAAAGTATTCTTAAGCAAATACTATAAAAACAAAAATAAAACTGAATACAAAATTTCATAAAATATTTTGAAGATCAGCGGCGTAACCAGAGGGCATTATTTATTATTTATACATGTATATAGATCATCCTATATATCTACTAACATATTTTACTTGAAATTAATGAAAGTGTCCTTATCAAAAATATTTTTCGAATTGGTGGTACTTAAAAAAACGAAATCATAAATAATTTTTATAGACCTTGAACATTTGAATTAATTTAAAGCGAATGATAAGCAATCGCTTTTCCATTTCTTTAATTTCCATGCTTCATAATCTGAAAAAATATCGAATTGCATTTCTATTTTGTAGGCTAAATTGTTATGGGGGTTGCGAGACCAAAGGGAAAGGACCCTGAAAAAATTAGGTTGGGCGTGTTTTTTATTCGAAAGTATTTGCAATCTACTTTATTTGATTTAGCTGAATAGGGCTAAAATATAATTTCCAAATTCATTAATTTTGCTCGAACTAATTCTTTCAGGGTCCTTTCCCTTTGGTCTGGCTACCAGTGGCATCATTCAACCTTTTCTTGGGGGGGGGGGGAGGCAAACTTTTTTTTCTTAAAATTTATTTACAAATATTGATAGGTACTCTAATTTGGCTAAAATATTTAATTTTAATTGTTTAATTTTGTATACAGTTTATATACTGATAGATATCAGAGCTCTTGGGAGGGGGGGGGGCAAATGCCCCCTGCCCCCGCCCCCCCAAATGACACCACTGCTCGCAACCCCCATAACAATATCTTAATATAACAGGGCCGGGCACTATTTCAAATACTGTAATTGAAATACATTTGTATTTTGTTTTTGAAATACTTGAGTTCTAAGTAATAATATTTTATATTTCAAATACTTTTTTTGAGTATTTTGTATTTCAAATTTTTTTTTTTTTTTTAATTTGACTTGTTATAGATGTGAGTTCTAAGAATTTACTGGCGACAGGCTACTTATAAAAATGTGTATTTTGTATTTTGAATCTAAGTATTTTGTATTTTAAATACAGTAAAAAAATATGTATTTTGTATTTCAAATACCTGAGTTCTAAGTATTTTGTATTTCAAAACTTCTTTTAAAGTATTTTGTATTTCATTTTGCCCGGCTCTGAATATTTAATAAATTTTAAGCTAGCCAATTTAGGAAAAGGAGGGGGCGGGGCGGGGAGGCGAATATTCACGGTTCATATCCATTTATTGCACTTGCCCGTTGCCTATCAGCCAGCTCTTAGCTCTTCAAGGCCCATCTTTTTTGCCAATTGGCTGATCAGAATATTTTGATGCAAACTTAGACAACGCGATATGCAACGGGTAAATACAACAAGTGAATATGAGTATTCAAAATATATTTTATAACAAAAGACAAAATCCAAATATATTTAAACTATTTTATTACTTAGTCAACAATTTTAAAAAATCTATATATATATATTAGGCCTATATGTTCAATATATAAATTATATATATAAAATAATGAGAGAACGACTTATGATTTTAGATGAGAATTATTCTAAGTCATACTTTCCTAATTTATAAGTAAATAAAAAATTCTTAATTTTTTTTTTAAATATATCAATAGCTAATATTTACATGAGACTATTAATGTTAAAAGATATATAGGAATTCTCATAAATCTTATCGGTTACGCTACTGATTCATGTCAATCAAAAAATAAATATTTAATAAAAAGTGAAGGCCAATTGTCTTTTTTTTAATATTAATTCGTTAAATTCAGTGGTACGCCCAGGAAAGGGAGAATGGAGATTACGGTAGATGTTTTACTATCAATATAAATAAAATGTGGCCAATTATAGTTCAAAATTTTGTTCATCAAAATTATTTGTACAAACGCCAGCATAAAAAAAAAAAACACCGGTATAAGAATAACATTTGTTATTTATAAAAAGAAATTTAGTTATTTTACTTTTTTTTTTCATTATTGGAATTGAAATATTATAAATTTTATTTCAAACAAGCGCTATTTTGAAATGAATATTTTTTATAAATTTGTTTTTCTCTTTATTTTTAAATAATTATTTCCTGTGATGAAGCGCTTATTTCTTATGAAATAAATAATATTACTTCAAAGGAAACCTTTACATATTTTTTTTATCTTTCTAGGTATATTAGTTAAATAGTGTTCTTTTGTGCGAATTTGTGCAAGATCGAAAATAAGCTCTATCATATTAATTTATCCCCTTTTGATGAGCAGGCAGTAAAGAGGCGCACTGCCTCCCCACGATGCGTATCAAATACCGCGCGCGTCACCTTTTAACCAATATACCTAAAGAATTAAGTATGCCTATCAAAATAAATTGAAATACTCTTTATTAGTCCTAAAGTAAAAAATAAATAAAGCTCACTATATATACTGTATATGCTCTACGAATTAGAATTTTTATCACAAATTCTTCCTTAGAAACATATCTATTAATTTATCTAATATCAAAATAAGCGATTCTATATTTTTTTTTAAATATTCATTTTCATTGCGCATGTTTCTGACAACATGGGGTCGGTTCAATTTGTTTGTATCCTTAAAATAAACACTTAATTCTACATTATTTCTTTTCTTATTACAGTAACTTAGCCATCTTTTCTTCAAATATGTTGAAATGAAGGAATTTGAATATATAAATATATACATTCCCCGTCAAAAAAAAAAAAAAAAAAATGAATCGAATAAATCTTAAAGATATTGTAATTTATTTTTTTAATTTTTCTTATCTCTCAACAGAGAATAACTCGAATTAAAGAGAGACGGAGGAGACAATGCCAATCTGTATGTAGTTTGTATTATTATTATTATTATGGGAGCTTTTAATTATAGACCACATTTAGTTATTATTAAAAATATAAATACTGTACAACGTTTCGACAACTTATTCTTCAGCCGTGCTCCGACTCAAGTGAACTAACCTCTAAGGGACCTTTACGGGCATTTTATATACAAAGATGTCAGGGCCATCTACAGTCATACCTATGAAGTTAGACACAAACTTAGGCGCCATCTACATTAATTTCCATTAAGTTAGACACAAGTATCAAACGTTGTACAGTATTTATATTTTTAATAAATAATTAATAACAAAATGTGATCTTTAATTAAAAACTCCCATAAATATTGACATTGACAATGTTTGAAAAATTTCACGGAAAATGTGATTTGAACCAGAGTTGTATAGCAACTCTAGATTCGTAATCCGATTAGTTTCTTCTATATAATATTTAATTTGCATTTATTTATATATATTTATGTAAATTTTACACAAATACAAATCATTGAAATTATAAAAATATAAATATTTTCATATTTTGATTTTCATCAAAATTAAAAAAAAAAATTTATACTTATAAAATCGTTGTTTTGAAATAATATATAACTAAACATAAATAAGCTGATTAAAGACAAATTTTTCAACTTAATTTTAATTTTTAAATTTGTGTTAAAAGAATAAAAAGTAATTCATATTAGATGTTTAATAATTCACAATATCTTTAAGATTATTTATACTTCTTTTTTGACGGGTATTTGGTTGTATTTATATATATAATTTTAATTTATATGCGCTACTTAGTGATATAAAGGATATGTTAGTGGTCGACGTGTTTCTTTGATTAGTTAAGAAATTAAATCACCAAAGACATCACTAGTGCACTTTTTATTCTTTACCAAAAAAATATTCTTTTCAATAATTATACATCGGTTGTTGTTGTTGTTATCGCTGTTTATTTTTTTGTTTATTTTTTTTATTTTTTTTTTATTTTTTTATATTATTATTATATTTGTTTATTTAAAAATAATTTTTTTTTTTTCTTAAATAAAATGAACATAAAATATATAATTAAATTAAAAAAAAAAAAGGTAATTAATAAAAAATAAATAAATCAAAATTAACATAGTAAATAAAGAATTTATTTGATTTTATACATATGGATATGCGAAATTTGCGAATAGTTGTGTGCAGGGCGATGTGTTGCGAGTGTTTTTGTTGTTGGTGGTGGCCGTCGCGCCCCCCATCCCTGAAATCTTCTTTTTTTTTTTTTTTCAGTTCTTAATTCCCGATCAGTTCGGTGAAGGTCATGTCCAGGTCATCGCAGATGAACTTATATTTCTCCTTCTCGTGGACGAGTTCGTCTGCAAGTTTTTCCGTATCCGGGGACGTTTAAATTAAATCGTGCACCGGGTCATAATATATATAATATCTATGTTTTTAATTTTTGTTTATAAGCCACGCACACACAAAAAAAACACGCGATTTTTTTTAATTTTCACAAGTTAAGAAAATAAAAACAAAGAAAAAATAAAAATAAAATATATATATATATAGAATATAATTAAATAGTAAGATAAATTTACGATGCGTGAGCAATTTCTATAATTATAATGTTAATTAAGTTCCAGCCTTGTTCGGTTTACACCGAACATAAAAAAAATAAAAAAAAATGCTAAATGTTAGATGCGATATTATTAATAAGCAATTTAGAATGCGAATTGACGATCTGGCAGCGAGTACATTAGTGATGGCAGATGACACTTGCAAATATTCACATAAACTTCTTATATATTAAAAGTTTTTTTTTTTTTGATATATTTTTTTCTGGGTGTAATTGAGAGTAAAATGATTTTAAGATGTTTAGATGCCATATAATTCAACAAACGCCGAATTCAGGTCATCACCAATAAGTTTATATTTCTCCTTCTCAATGACAAGATCATCTGGAAAATTGAAATCAAAAAACGTCAATGGGACAAATTCAAAGAGCTGCTCAAGTGTGTGACTGGAGTGACCATGTTTGTGGACAGTTAGAAGGGAAAAGGACAAAAAAAAATAAATAAATAACAGGAATGTAAATTAATGGATCAATTGGGAAGGAAAAGTCACCATGCAAAATAAAAATTAAAAAATAAAAAATAAAAAAAGCAGATATGCCAAAAAAAAAAAAATGTTTTGATCAAAAAGTATAAAAACAATTTTTAACCACATATACTCAGACAGAAAACAATGAAAAAACTATGTTTATAAGAAAGAAAAAAAAATTTATATTTATTTATAAAAAATGTATATTGGAAATAACTTTGGGCTTCAACCTAGAGCAATTAAATATTTAATAAAAATTAATTTAAATATCATCTAATTATAGATCAATAACACAAGGTTAAGTTTCGAAAGGATTTTATTTTAGCTTATGCGCATTTGGACTTTAATGTCATCTACAGACACAAAGTTTGTGTCATAGCTATGAAGATGCGCATAAGCTAAAATAATATACTTTTGAAACTTAACCTTGTGTAATTCATCTATAATATATATTATAACTATATTTTATAAGGGATTGTCTGACTTTAATAAGATGCCAAAAGAAATAAAAAATGTTTCAAGTCTTAAGGAAAAAATATTATTAAACGAAACGAAGTATGCTGGGTCAACAGTATTAAGGTTATGGAGAAAGAAAAAAAAACGCGCCTGGTGGGTCACTGTGAGAAATTATCTTAAAGCATACAAAAATTCGATTGTGTCTTATGTATATAGATGCTATTTTTCTCTCAGTGACTTGCTTCATACGATTTTGTCCCCTCCATATATAGAATGGCTTCTCAAGCATTTTATGAGTTTGTTAAACGCTCCACAATCATATAATTTGAAGCACTGAGGATGGTTTGCGTTAGGCTTACCGAAATATCTGCGAATAAATTATTTTAACGTGGAAAGCATCGGCTGGTTTTTTCTTTCTCCATAACCTTAATTAAAATATTATTGTCAAAATATATTGTGTCAAGGAGAGAAAGTTTACGAATGTATATAATGATTGTATATCTAATAAATTATATTTATATATAATTTAATCAAATTTAAGAACGGTGAATTCTTTGGATTGTATTAAAAATTAATTTCTGTTAAATTTTTAATATACCATCAAGAGAAAAGATATTGGAGTGAGGGGATTGTCCAATTTTTTTTCTCTTGATGGTATATTAAAAATTTAACAGAAATTAATTTTTAATATAATCCAAAGAATATATATTTCGCTGAAGAAAATGACGGTCCTAGTCCTCTGTCTGATATTGTTTAAAATATTTTAAAAGAATGAACCAAAAAATAAATGAAAAAATCTATTGGCAAGTCTGATAATAAAAATAAAATAAATAATGAAAAAACAAAAATAGAGGTGAAATTAATAATAAAAAAAGAGAAGATTAGCAAGGGATCAAACCTTTAAGTTCATGATCAAAAATGGTCCCATTTTAGTGGGCTTTGAGTGCTTTACATATTTTGAATGTCATGCAAAGTGGCCTCCATTTCTTCTTGCAGCAGCTTATTTTTTTCTTTCTCGGTGACGAGGTCATCTGGAATAGTCCCATGAGTTCGGGGTTTAAATCACTTTAAAAAAAAAAAACTATTCTACAATTATCTTGTTCTCAAAGTGGAGAAATTGTGAGGGGGGGGGGCGCAAAAGTCCCATTTGGCCCTAACAACACGAATTCGAAGGGCGTTTGGTTTGGTTTGGTGACACGTAGATTCGATTCGTAAAGCGCTTTTTTTTTGTTTGTTTGTTAATGAGGTCAGTTCACACAAGTAAGTATTTGGCCACACTTTTTTCAAATTTACTTTGTTACGAAAAAAAAAAATAACAAAAATTAAAACAAAAATAAAGAAACAAACAACTACAAAAAAAATAAGCGTGTAAAATGTTGTTTTAAGTGTGCTAAAATCAGCTACTTATAATTAAATAATATATAATAAAGGCAAACATTACTTATAATTTTCTATTAATACAAATTTAAAAAAAAAGTAAAAATTACTGTAAAAAAATATAATAAAAATAATAGTGGGTTTTTAAAAACATCAGCATGAAAATTAAAATTTTGAATTAGAAACAGATTATGTCAAGATTAAAAAAAGAATTTTGAAATATGATTTAAATAATCTGTCACCATTGATAATTCAATTAATGTCTTAAAATGTTCCATAATTAATTCAATTTGCATCATAAAATGTTAAAATTAAAAGATCGATTAGTGATGTTAATTATAGAATATTTTAAATTGAACGACTAATTAGCAAAAAATTATCTCAGCGGAGATATTTTTTGTTTTTACTAGTAGTCTATTAATACCTTCAAAATTAGAAATTTATTCCGTTGACAGAGGCAAATGCAATTTTTGATTTCTATTAAAACCAAAAATAGCAATTTTAACGTTAAATCTAACAAAATTTTTGTTTGAAAACGATGACATTTTCTCACTCAGCGATCAAATAGACTGTCATTAGCCAGTTTAAGATACCAAATTTTGATTGGGCAAAATTGCCTCCCCTGGAGCATCAAAATTTGACTGACCTTCATGGTTCGGATTTTCTTTAATTTTTTGTTACGTCCTTTAATATTAATAGCGAATTTAAAGGACCCGAACATTTTTTTTTCCCCAATGAGGGCTACGTTCAAAGAAATAATTTATTTTCCCCTACATTTCTTATCCCCCCTACTTTGAAATAAAATTAGAGACTTTACTGAATATTTCCTTATTTTTTGAAAATTTTTCCTCATCCATATCAAGCGCAAATTTGAAATTGAAAAATTTTAAAAATTATCCTAATACAGCATACATATATGCCAAAAGGAAGTGCATCTCAGCTTTAAAATTCACCTAACAAAAATTTTCCATCCTGCTTAGTACTAAAATTATAAAAAATGCGTGCGTTTTTTTTTTTCAATATTGTTGATAATTAATAAAAATATACGGGTCGATTAAATCTGTAATAACAAAAACGCAAAGAAAATTGGCATCATGAAGGTCTGATTTTGTTCAGTTTAACGTTGAATGCCTCAAATATAAATTAAATTTTCTGTAATGGAACATTTCAGACGTGCTAATTACTTGAATAAAAAAGAATAATTATTATCTACTGATGCCAACAAAATACTAAGATAAAGCTAGAAAGAAAATGGCAAGTGAAATTGATAATCTTTTTTTCTCTGGAGAACTCACCCTCAAGCCTGTCGACTTCCTTCTGCAATTTCTGCACTGAACGTTCAGCGAACTCAGCACGTGCTTCAGCCTGAAATTTCGCACGTGCCAATTAGAAAATATGTTTAAGTCTTTTTGCTTTTTTAATAAGAGCATGGAATTTTGATTTACCAAATAATCATGCAAATTGTAATGCTTTCCGAATGAAATGTGTATTTTAAGCATAGTGAAAAAAATCATGCACGCAAATATAATATAAAATTGCGCCCCAACACCAACCATAAGTTGCCTAAATGAAGGCGTAGACTAAAGGAGATTTAGGTTTATTTATCACGGATGTGTTTATTAAAACGTTTGTCGTTTGTATTATTATTATTATTATGAGAGTTTTTAATTATAGACTACATTTTGTTATTAATTATTTATTAAAAAATACTGTACAACGTTTCGACTGCTGTTTTCAAGTACTGTACACTTGCTCCGACTCAAGGGACTCTAAGACTTAGAGGTTAGCTCACTCTAAGGTTTAGAGGCTACTTCACTCGATTCGGAGCAAGTGTACAGTACTTGAAAACGACCGCAGAATAGGCAGTCGAAACGTTGTACAGTATTTATATTTTTAATAAATAATTAATAACAAAATGTGGTCTATAATTAAAAACTCCCATAATAATAAAGAAGATTCAATTTGTAAAATTTTTAAATGGGATGAGATGAGGGTGTTTTATAAATAATATATACAGTATATAATATATATAAATTAATAAGAGTAAAAAATGTTACTAACTACAGTGAATATAAATTATATAACATTTGTGACAATATTTCTGAAACAGTCATGCATCCATTTTTAAGTGTGAACAAAACGTTATATTCAATGTAGTTAGTAACTTTATTTTGTGTTATTAATATCTAAATAATAAATGATGATAAAATAATAACAAATGAGGAATTTTTAAAAATTATTTTCTTCCTCTAACCACACCTCTAAAAATGTATTATTAATTTCATATTTTACTCCTTTTGCCTACGCCCTAAAATTCATCGCTCGTCAATTAATTATTAGATAGAAAATGAAGTGAAATGAAAAAAATAAATAAAGAAAAGTGTGATAGCACATGCAGAAAAAAACAAAAGAAACGCATAGGAAAAAAATGCAACGGATAAAAAAAAGGTGGAGAAATGCCAAAGTCGGGCGCATGCCATCATCATCATATCCCAAAAGAGTTCGCAAACTACTTACTTCAGTTAACTTTTCGTTAATCAAATGGATTTGATCTTCCCAATGTTCTTTAGTAGCAGTGGCCTGTTTTTTTTTTATTTTTATTTTTGTTATGTGTGTATATATATATATATAATATTTATATTTAATTTTGGTTTTAATTAAGTAGTATACCATGAAAAAAAAACAAAACAAAAAAACTAGTTTAGAACATAAACACAATCACAAGACAGTGGAGGGGGAAAGTGACTTTTATTCGTCGGTTGGTTGCACATGCTGCGTGGTCACCTGCTGATAACAAAATAGGTTTTCGGGTTCACAAGGGATGCCTAGTGGGTCAGGGGGTGGGGATTGAGCGAAATAGAGAATACCAAGAGAGAATATGACCAATAATTAAAAAGCTTCGAGGCACAGGAAATTAAAAAAAATATATATAAAATGATATAAAGTAAAGTAGAAGAAAAAAATGAAAACGTAGTTAGGAAGTAGAGCGATTAAAGAAATTTATTTACGAGAGGTGTTCGAACAAGTGAGAGACAAATGGCTACTAACCATGTGTACAAATACATTCGCCAAATATATCTAATGACAAAAAAAAAGTTCTCGAAAGCATTGAGTCTAACTCAAGAGAAAGAAAAATAAATAAAAGTGTTGAAATTCATTTTTTTAAGACACAAGAAGTATTTACAAAGCATTTCAACAACTTATCCCTTTTAATTGTATTGAATGACGCCTGCAGAAATAGAATCCGAAACGCTGTATTTTTTATTGTAGTTATTAACTTTATTTGTAATATTATGGGAGTTTTTAATTATAGACCATATTTTTGTATTAATTATTTATTAAAAAGAAATACTTTACAACGTTTCGAGTGATTATTGTGCAATCTGTTTTCAAGTACTGTGCACTTGTCGTAGCAAGTGACGGAGAAAGTGCACAGTACTTGAAAATGACTGCAGAATAAGCAGTCTGTTTCAAGTACTGTGCGCTTGTCGTAGCAAGTACTTGACGGAGTAAGTGCACAGTATTTGAAAATGACTGCAGAAAAAGCAGTCGAAACGTTGTTCAGTATTTATATTTTTAATAAATAATTAATACAAAATGTGGTCTATAATTAAAAACCTCCATAATAATAATAATACAAACTATAAAAGCTTTAATAAAATTTATTTGTATTATTACTAAATAATAAACCACGAATAATGCCAAATGTCTTTTTTTATAATAACAATCGTGAAATTCTTGATTAACTGAATTAAAAATTACTTTTTCTATTTAAGTTAAAATATGTCCCGATCTATTTAAATAACGAAATTTGTTGTTTAATAATTCTCGGTTGAATTTGATGTTTTTCAAAAAAATGTATTTAATTAGATACCGAGTGTATTTCTCTATTAAATACATCTCAAATATCTAAATAAAAAAAGAGATTTTATAGTATAGAGTTGATAATGATCAAATTTTTTATGAGTTTCAAACATTCTCTTGAGATTCCCCAAACGAATTCGAGCGCTTTTGAGATCGGCCACACAAACTAAAGTTTCAACCTAACATTTTTTGTTTTGTTACCTCTTTGAGGGAATCTGACAGCGACTTGACCTGTTCCTCGAATGTCTCTTCTCGTTGAGTAGCCTGGTAAGTTTGATAACACGGCAAAACAACATAATCAATCGGGTTAGTCGACACAGGATGCAATAAAAAAAAATTCGAGTAACTAAACACTACAGCAACATCAACGGCCAACACTTGTTAAAAACAAGTCGAAAGTAATTATAAAAAAAAATTAAGGTGGAGGATCAATTAACTCGCTGGTTATTTTTGGAAGCTAAATAATATTAATTGATTAAAACAAAACAAAATCAAAAAAGAGAGTGACGCTTTTGAGGGGAAGTACCTCCTTCAAGCGGGTCGTCAGGTTCTTAATTTGCTGTTTGTATTCCTCCTCGCGTTGGTTGGCCTGAGTGAGGCAAACAAAGCAGCTTTAAAACGATCTCAAAAAATACAAGAAAATATGGGGCATCTAAAGGATGAAGTAATTTGGGAGATAAATATTTTAAAATAAATATAAGGGAGAATTTAACTTATAAGGTCTTTGAAAAGGACAGCAATATTTATCATAGTAATCTGAAATAGCAAAAATTTAATATTAGATGTAATATAAAGTGATTTTAATCAATAAATTCATTAGACTATGACCAATAATTCACTGGTCATATGTAGAGAGTAGGTCATTTATATTTATTTGTAACGTTTCGATTCTAATGTATTTGATTTGTAACTAAATGGTTATTTGTCTATATTTGAGGGGTTGGACCTCATTAAAAAAACAATAAAACTCCAAACTTTGAAATTTTAATGTTTTATAATTTTTGTTTATTACAATATAAAACTTTTGTGGTTTATATTATTATTATTATTATTATTATTATTATTATGAGTTTTTTAATTATAGACCACATTTTGTATTAATTCTTATTATTCATTAAAAATATAAATACTGTACAACGTTTCGACTGCTTATTCTGCAGTCATTTTCAAGTACTGTGCATTTGTCGTAGCAAGTGCACATTATTTGTCGAAGCAAGTGCACAGTACTTGACGGAGTAAGTGCATAGTACTTGAAAATGACTGCAGAATAAGCAATCGAAACGTTTTACAGTATTTATATTTTTAATAAATAATTAATAACAAAATGTTACCTACATTTAAAAACTCCCATAATAATGATTTATAATTTTTGATGGTGGAGGAGACTTTTTTAGCTGACTCAGCTCTATTATTGAGTTTCGGTTTGTAGAAACCATCTCCGAGGCCTAGAATTTAATGCAATATATACATAATGGTAATGATCTTTATATGTATATATTTCATTAAATTCTAGGCCTTGAAGATGGTTTCTATACAAACCGAAACTCAACAATAGAGCTGAGTCGTCCAAAATAGTCTCCTCTACCAACAACAATCATTCAAATTTCAAAATTTGACAGTTATAGTATTTTTTTAATGAGCTTCAACTTTTCAAATAAAGACAAATAACCACTTAGACATTCAAATTGTTTCGATTCTATTTTTGGATTATCTTCAGGTTTATTTTTCAATAAAAAAGAATTTAATAAATTGTGTTGTAAAATTCGGCAATCCCAAAATAAGATTGAAACGTTAATAATGTTCAAATAAATATTTTGCCGGAAAGTTCCGTTTTCTTTTAGAATCTATAAAAAAAGTGTGTTATAAAAATTTTAAGTAAAATAAAATCACTTTTCTAATTCTAATAAACATAAATAGAAATTGTAAAAATAATAAAATTGAAATTAATATTGGAAACAGGGATGTTATTTCAGTTTTTGCTTGGAATGGTGAGAAACCAAATTATACATTTAATATTACTTGCCGTTCTCTTTACTTTAAGAATATATCTTTGTTCTAGATTGTTTTTCACCACTGGGTGTATGTGAAGATAAAATTTCTCGGGTTGATTTTTGAGAATGAACGTGACTTAACCAGAGAAATTTTATCTTGGCATATATATATATATATATATTTCATTTTATATGCTGTAATTTCTTATCATTTTATGAAATTAATTAAAAAAAAAAAAAACTAATAAATTTGAATGAATTTTACAAATATTTAGCAAATTTTTTAAATTTATTTAATCAAATCCTGCTTAATCGAAATAGAGTATAAATATTTATTAAAAAAAAAATATAATACTTTTTTTTATCTTGTCAACTTTTTTTTTTGCAAAATTTTGGGAGAAGAAGCAATTGTCGTCCCCTTCCCCACTCAAATGACATCCCTGGTCCGAAATTAATTTGAAATCAATATATCCAAATCCTTGTCAAATTAAAATGTTAAAATAATCAAAAATAAAAATGTGACAAAAGGAGATTTAAAAAAATCTGGTCGTACAGCAGACAACTTTCCCTCGAAAAATCGAAAAAACTGAAAAAGTAATTTTTTTCCGAAAACTTATAATGCATCTGTTTTCAATGGAGAATTAAAAAAAGATATTACCAAAAGAAAAAGGGCTTCGTTTTATGATGGTGACAAGAATGTGCATATTCATAAAAAAAAATTGTTGTCATTAATGACGAATAAACGAGAGAGAAAATATACCTTTTCTTCAGAGACTTCAAGGGATTTCAAGTTGTTGCCGACAACGCGTAATTCTTCCTCAAGCTCGACGATTTTGCTACAAAAAGAAAAAATTTATTAAAAAAAAAAAATGTAAAAGTGAACTTAAAAAAAAATGAAACATGCAAAAACATCAAATAGGGTCAGCAGTGATAAAGTTCAATTCAAGATCAATGAGATGGGTAAAAAAAAAATTTGCAAAAAATTAAATTAACATTTATGATTTCAGGAAGAACGTTTGAAAATTTTGTCTAAAAATTACTAAATTTATGGAGTCATGCAGACACTTATGGGAAAAATAAAAAAAATTTTCAAAAATTCTTTTAATTTCTGATAAATTCTCATTCCATGGAATCGAACTTGGGATCTGCTTTGCAGCTAAAAGCGAATGAAATTTAAAGATTTTTTTTATCAATTTTTTATATCAGTGAGATTAATATTAATATTTATTTTAAAAATATATTCTGAATAAAAATGAATTTCCCCTGCCTAAAAAAAATATTTATAACACTGAGATATTTTGAGGTATATATTTTTATAGTAATTGACAAAGAGCCAAAACGAATAGATGTTCAAGGAAAAATCTAGGTAGTAATAATATTAGTTTAGTATCAAATTGTAGAGAATTTTTTCTATAATTCAATTCTCATGCTAGTCAAAAATTTAAAAAAAAAATAAAATTGAAAAAAATTCAACAAATAATTTTTTTAATAAATAATTTTATAGTCATCCGTATCGTTTTGACGTCATCAGTCTTGCATATAAAATTTATAAAAATATAAATGCTTTATCGAAAATATAAGAAAATTTTATATATATATATATAGCTCGATTTGAAGTGTAGATATATATATGTAAATGACTAGACAAATAATTGAACGTTGTTAATTTAAAAAATTTAAATTAAAAAAAAAAAATTTTAAATTATATTGTCAACAATTTTCACTTAGTCTGAAAACGAAAAGTTTAAAAAAAAAATACTTGTGCCTTTTTTATTCCAATATATAACGATGTGCCCCCGACATAATTGGAACAATTCATCAAACATTTTTATATGAAAAGTAAACCCAATACTTTTTAAAAAGCTTTTTAGTTCAGCAATGCCACCCAAAAATGTTGGAATAACGGAATCAAATTTTATCTGATTTCATTGCACTTTTCTCTCTCTGACTTATTTATTTCTTCTGTATTTATCTTAAAGATCTGAAAAAACAAAAGAAATTTGATATAGTACCTCGTTTCAGTAGCCCCTAGTATTATTTTTAGGGGAAAAACACTTTTGGTCAGAAGATATTTTATTTCGTTTCTATAAAGAATTTCGAAAAATCGAATGACTTGACTACCTGTCACCGAGTTCGGCGCGTTCCTCGGCGCGCTCCAAGTCTTGCTCCATCATGACGAGTTTGCGTGCCACCTGGGTTATCAAACGAACCAACACTCAAAAACAAAGCCATGCACTAGCCAATCGACATTTGAGCATTTTTATATGTATATAGCATATATATATATATAATAATATATATAAATTAAGAGATATATATATATAGAGAGAGAGAAAAAGAACGCAGTCCTTGGGTCGGTTCGCCGTCTGGACTGGATGAAAATATTTCAAAGTTCTACATATCAATATTAATCCGACAAAAAAAGTAAAATTTATCGATATAAGAAGCTCACAATAAAAAAAAAAAAAAAAAAAGAAAAACAACAACAAATTGGAAATGGAAAAAGAGAGTTTTGGGTTGTATAAGAAAATGACTAAGTGAGGAGACATGCTTGGAAGGGAGAGTTGACGGTTTATGAGTTAAGGTCGATAAGGTCAATAAGGTCATGCTTATTGTATGCCTAAGACACATACGACTCGCCGGACTCGGCGCGCTCCTCAGCTCTTTCCAGATCAGCTTCCACCATAGCGAGTTTTCGGGCCACCTGTTAACAAAATGTGGCAAGAACTCTATAAGAAAGAGTCCACTCGGCGTGGAATTCGACACACAGTTTGGTTAATTAAATACATAAGAACCGAGCTGGAAAATACTAAAATTAATAAGTGAAAAAAAAAACGAATATCTGATAATTATTAACGAAACGATTACAAACATTGTTTGTGCTTTTTAAAGAGACAAACTTTTTTTTTTTTTTTTTAAAGATGAGTAAATTTTTATGCTTGTGTTTGAATTGTATGTATAAATATTTGTCCCTGATCAAAATTTTAAATAAATGTGTTTGGTTTTGCTATTAGAGTTTCCGGTATTGGAAGGATTTAACTTTTTCCTATTGGAACCTCGAGGGGAGGGGGAATGACACTCGAATTATGTTCATAAGCAATTGTATTTACACATGTTAGGCCGAAATGACAATATTTTGCCGTTTTCGGGAATTCGGCAAGCCCTCTGCCTATTTCACGAATTAGGCAATTTTATGCCTATTTCGAGAATTGGGCAACAAAACTTTTGCCTATTTCACGCAATAAGCAACGCCAGTAGGGCATTCTGTGCGTTTATTTTCGCATCTATTCTTCGCATTGAACTATTGGGAGACCGAAGAATGAGGGAAATGGACGAATATAGTCCTCTAAAGATAGTGCTCAAATAGGTCCTATTTTAACATTCTTAAATCAAATATTAAAACCAAGTAATATTTAAAACAACTTTAAGGAGCAGCTTCGGTTCTATTAGCTTTTGGATCCGAAGCTGTGAGTTTCCTAAAGTTGTTTTAAATTTTTCTTTTCTAAGAAGAACCTTACTGCAACGGACCGAAACAGACTAGACCAGAGCCCCTGCAAGTTGTTTTAAATATTATATCGTTTTAATATTTGATTTAAGAATGCTAAAATTGGAGCTACTTTTGCTTTTTCTCCCTAACTTAAGATATTATAAATATTATTACCCCATAATCCGTCTCCTCATGACGCTTTTCCGAAACCAAAAGTTGAATAAATAAAAGATTTTAATTAATTTTTCTTTATTTTATGAATTATCCTAATAATCTCAACCAACATTGCATTATACAAGTTTTTTAGGTGCTAAATATAATCGAGAAATGAAAAACACCAAAAAGCATTTCGTGAAATGGGCAAAACTAAAAAATATCGTCTAATTCATGAGAGCAGAGTTCTTGCAGAATTCACGAAAGGCATTTACGCCAATTCGGCGTAACATATATTGTCATTACCAGAGATGGATCTAGATTTACAAATTGGGGGAGGTGCTAAACACCTAATCCAAAAGTAAACACTCATATATATATATATTTTTTTAATAAGGGATTTAATTGAATTAATTAATTGTTGGGGCAAGAGGGGACTCTATTTGCCTTTTATGGACCGACATGTACAATAAGAGTCAATATTAAAGCACCCCAATATGTTTTCCTAAGTAATTATTTTATTGTTTTTTTAATGGAAACTTTTCTGGTTCTAAATAATTACATGGGGAAATGAATGAGGGGGCTTTAATATTGACCCACATTGTACATAATCTATTTATTTAACGGGCAGAACCCTAAAATAAAAAAGAAAAAAAAAATAGGAAAATCAAAGAAATTTGTAATTATTCTCTTTTGATAGATTCAAATATATTTCAATTATCTTAAATAAACTAAAATTTTGTGACTAGAAAAAAATATAAAAGATATTTTATTAATATGTTACAAGCCAAACTGTATTTTTAGGACAAACTAGTTTAAACTAACGCACTTGGGATAAACTAGTTTGGCCTAGCTTACACTTTCGATTTCCTAAAGTTGTTTTAATTTTTTTTTATCTAAGGAAAACCTTGCTGCGACGAACCGAAACCCTTGCAAGTTTTTCATTTTGGCCTGTAGCATATATATAGCCTATACAGTATATTATAATTTTTTTAAGCTTCAAAATTAAATTTTAATTTTAATCCGAATTTAGATAACTAAATAATTAAATTATTCAAAACAGGACCTCAATAATTGATTCAACCAGGTATTTTTTTTGTTAGGATTTTGAATTAAATTTTTAGCCAAGGATGTTGATAAAAAAAAGCTGCTTGCGTTTAAAAATAAAATCTGAATATTGAAAAAAAAAATCCTTTTAATTAACATCCTTGCTTAAAAACTTGCAAAAATTAAATTAATTAAATAATTTAAAATAAATTAATAAGAAATGTTGAATAAACTGATGGGATTATCGAGGTTGCAGTTGGGAGGAATAAATACTAGCTTCTTTTTATTTATAGGTCTCTTTTTACACTTTATTAAGCCGAAATATTTTATTTGCACTCAATAAAGTGTAAGGGGTGATCTAAAAATAAAAGCTAGTATTATTCCTCTCGACTCCAGAAGAGAAAATTATGATAAACAAATTTTGTGTTATATATAAGTGGAGTGTTTTTAGTTATTTTATTAAAGACAAACACGAAGTTAAGTGAAAACATAAAAATAAAATCACAAATTTATCCATTCAATTTTTTTATTTATAAATTGTGAGTAATTAATAAAATATATTGCATGTTAATGCTTTGATATATTTTAGTTAATTTCCACGCCGAGTTAGCATACTCTTATCACAAGGGAACAAACAAATAAGGTAAAGATTAGAGCATTTTTCAAAATAATCTAGAAAAGAAAATAAAAACATTCAGTTAGAAGTGATCCTAGGATTAGTATAAGTTTGCACCATGGAACATTAACAAGCTCAGAGAATAATGAAGTACGTACGTAGTATTATTCTGGCCCAAATAAACTGCACACTACTACCACTTAATGTTTTGTTAAGAGAAATTTTAATAATTTTTGAGTCATGTTCCAAGCACTGACACAAATCTGCACACTTAAGATAGACAACAAGGAGCTGGCTTATTGATATTTTTAAAAGCCCTTCTGCAAAATCACACTCCTTAATTTGTGCTTAACATGAAAATTGTTTCTAAATGCTTAACCGATAGCAAATATCACGTATAAAATCAAAGAGTGCAGCTAGTTATACATTAATTTGAGGAAGATATTAACTCATATGCGCAAATTTAAAACCTATGAGTACACTTTTTACGAATTTCTATAATAAAATTAATATATATTATATATATGTATATATTTTTTTTTTGTCCACTCAAAAGTCACGAATCATTTTTATTTTGTGTTGCAATGTTCCATGGTGCTCTCTGTCAACATTTTGCTAGGCATTCGAAGATATTTAGGG
Source organism: Euborellia annulipes (assembly GCA_023213315.1). NCBI lineage: Eukaryota > Metazoa > Arthropoda > Insecta > Dermaptera > Anisolabididae > Euborellia > Euborellia annulipes. The sequence continues at coordinate 82,757 of JAKCPI010025815.1, read as the reverse complement.
TGGTGCCGTCGACGGCACCTCATCGTATTTCTTGTCTGCTTCCTCAGCAAGGAATCGCGCCTCCTTCAGTTGGTTCTCCAGGGCATCCATACGCTCCTCATCAGCCAAGCTGCGGTTTTCCAGGATCTTGCGTTGTCTGTATAATAAGGAAATCATATTCTAAGTTTATCAGACTTAATAAATATATTTTTTATAAAAGAAACATCGAGACGAAACTCCGGAAGCGAACTGAAAAGTAAAAGCAAGTGTTTAAAAAAAACCTTTAGAAGAGGAGAAATCGAATTTTTTATTATGAAATAAGAGTTTTCCTCTTTTAAAGACAAAGCCCGTGTTTATGAGCTTCATACCTCTTCATATTTTTTATCAGCTTCTTCTGCTATTTGTTTGGCTTGGGCCAGTTGAGCCTCGAGGATTGAAACACGGTCGTCTTCCATGTTTGTCCGGTTTTCGAGTGCCTTACGTATCCTGGTCGGTACGGTTCGGTGATAGTTAGTTGATAAAAAGCAAACAAACAAAAGTTAGAACACACACAACAATTAAATGAATTAATATAAAAATGAAAGTTAAGAGGATTGTCAGTAGGCGAAATGGAAACATATGCCAACTGGCTGTGGGCGGAATCACTAAACTTCAATACAAACGTCCGCTTTAGGATTTGGTACTGGTTAGAAAAATTATTGTAGATTAACTTGGAAGTTTATTAATTTAATGGTATTGAAAAAAATTTTTAATAAATAAATTTATATTTCATTTTTAAAGTATTTGTTTATTATTATCTGATTCTTTGGCAACTGATACTGATGAAGAACAATCAGTTTAGACCTATATATATATGCGAATATAGGTTTTCTCGGGTTAAGTCGCGTTGGTTGTTGAGATTTAATCGACGTTTCGGCTCTCCTTTAGCAACCAGAGAGAGGAGTTAGGAGGTAATCGGGGAGGTGGGTTATTCTGCAGTCTGTTTTCAAGTACTGTGCACTTGTCGTAGCAAGTGCACAGTACTTGACGGAGTACTTGAAAATGACTGCAGAATAAGCAGTCGAAACGTTATACAGTATTTATATTTTTAATAAATAATTAATAACAAAATGTGGTCTATAATTAAAAATTCTCCTAATAATAATAAAAATTCAAACAAGAAAAGCTTTAATAAACACAATTTATTTATTTTTTTTTTTTTCAATATCATTAAATTAGAAAAGAAACTTCCAAGCAGACCGTAGCCAGGATCAGGGGATATCCCCTAAAAATTCTAAAAAAATAAATAAATAAATATAGTTTGAAAAGAAGAAATTAATGGCTGAGTGATAATCAACAGGAACAGGTAGATGAAGGCAGCCAGCAAAGAACAAAAACTTTATTCAAATATCGTCGACGTTTCGGGAACTGGAGATCCTGAAGATGGGAGCGATGCGTTCCCGAAACGTCGACGATATTTAAATAAAGTTTTTGTTCTTTGCTGGCTGCCTTCATCTTCCTGTTCCTGTTAATAAAAATATAGTTAAAATTATAAACGCTGTCAGTAATTACCCTCCCCAAAACAGATTCCGTCTACGGTCTACGGTCCTAGTTAATCTACATTTAAGAACTATTGTTAAAAAATGTTCGGCCGCGGATGATCAAAAGGAATCCTATCATTGAAAAATGATGATAGCGAATAAATTTATTAATAGGTCAAGGGAATGAATCAAGAAGCAATAAATTTTGAATGTTTATCTATTCATTTTATCTTTTTTGGTTAAATATATTTGTCTCAAAGTAGCAATTTTTTTTGTATAATTATTGGTTTATTTTACAAATTAATAGTTAATCAAGAAAAGAAAAAATACTTAACATATTTTCTCAAAGCAATAAATCTTAATTTTCTTTAATTACTACAAGCATTTTCCCTCAATTATAGAGGTTTTGTTTATTTAAATTATTATATAAATATTAAATGAAATTTGTTAAAAGTGTTAACTTGAGACAACAAATTAGTGGTGATTTTCAAGCATGCTGTGATTAATAAAATACATTTTTTTTACCATAAATTCAAAATGAATTAACGTTTCTCTAATTAATCTATGACCCACATTAGGTGTATACATTCACATTAACAAGTTAAGAGACCCTTAAGGTGTTTAATTTGTTTTTTTTTTGTGTATTAATTAAATTACTATTTAAAATTTTACCTTAGTATTGTACATAAATTTAACAATAAAAATCTTTATGCGGTACATTTAGTACTTACATTTTCATAAAAACAATTGTATTGAATACATTAATTTAGTCTACTAAAAGTAGCCTGAGCTAAAAATGTATTTTATTAGTGATGATGTTCTACAATACAAGTTTCCAACTTTCATATGTTTAATTTCTTAACCTAATATTAGTAGTACTGACATTAAATTCATGTTAGTTGGAGTAAAATAAAATGTTTGTGTGAGGCTTAATCAGGGGTGGGGGGGGGGGGGGGGGTGGATAAATCATCGGGGTCCGAGCCCACTTAGAGAGCTTCAACTCTAAATTCCAAAAGAATTAAAATTATTTTCATTAAATTTTTTACTTCTCAGAAGGCTCGGGCTCCAACTGTACCCACATATCACTTGAACCAAATAGCGACGCTGCAGGGACGTTCTGCAACGTCTCAAGGTTGCACCGGCGACGAAGTGTCCTCTATTTGGTCCAAGTGATATGGAATAAATGTTTTAGGAAAAAAAATATAAAAAGACAATATATGTCTCTTGGCGGTCCTGTGCAATAAATTTTCATTCAATATATAAAATAATAAATGTGTATTTCTGGGGACAGTTCTGTATTTCAGTAGACTGCCCCTAAAATTATTACGAAATACAAGACCCGTATTCGCATATAATTTTATATAATAATTTGCTGTTTGTAATGTTGTTATAAATCCCGCCCGATTCTTTTGTTCCTAAAAATATATACTACGAATGCACCGAGTATAGGTTGGATCGATTAGTCGGGAATTCGTTGCGTTTAAAATTTTGATTCACGACCTTCTTTCTACTCTCACAAATGTTAAAACGGAAAGAGAGACAATTCAGATACAAGGATTTTTGAATTTGGCTTATTCGACATACTTAATCAAGAGATATAATAATCCAAAATATTAAATGAAAGTGGAATGACAAATGAGAACATTGTGGCGTAACATCACCTCTGTGAGAGATTAAAATTATAATAACAATTTAGAAAGATTGAATGTGGGTCCCTGATTGATTCAATATAATTATTATAATTTCAAATACACCAAGATAACATACTAACATAGTAAAGATAATGATTAAATACTCTTAATTTTGAAAATAATATATTCAATTAAAATTTAAATATTGATAGTGATGTTGTTATGCCCTTTTAGATAAAGCACAAATGAATAATCTTTGGACTGAACAAAATAGAATATTCCTTAGATGCTTTTGATTTCGTTCATTCTTTAACAACCCCAATTATACCAATTTAGGACCATCATAATTATTTAAAAAAAAAACCATGAATCATAATTTTCCTCTCAGTTTGTATATTAAAAACAAAATGCTCGAGATGCGGGTGATTCAGGATTTGGTTCGATGTTTACCGGAATTACTACTAATATACAAATTTAATGCAAAAACATTGAACTTGGAAACTTGGAGTAAATTTTAAACATAAAACAATAATAGAGTAAACAAATAATAAGTGTTGAAGGAGAGAGGAAGAATAAACAGCCAAGATGCTTACCGTTCCGACTCATCAGCGGCTTGCGAAGCTTCGGCCAATTTGGCTGTCGCCGTCGCGAGTCGCTCCTCCGAACGCTCGAGATCTTCTTCGAGCAGCTGAATTCGGCGATTAAGGGCAGCAACCTCGCTCTCTGCCTGCACATCACAAAAACATCACAAATATAAGCATCTCAATAAATCAAAATAACAAAATTAACATTTCTTAAATAAAAATACCCAGAAAGGAAGAGGGAAACGAATTCGGGAATGTATTTGGGATTTGGTCTTTAGAGCCCACATCTTGAGTGTACGTGGATGGCGACCACGAGCTGCCCTTAGCTGGGACTGGGGGTACTTCTGTTCTTTGCATGTCAGTCTCTACCCTTCTATAGGCGTCACACCGTGCGACTCTATTCCTTCCCGGTCGCAAAAACCCATGAATCATCAGCCGACCCCACACCGCGGGATTAAGGAGAAGATTTCGAGATTTGGTCTTTGCTTTAAAATCAGAGATCCCATAACTCGGAAAAAGGCGAAGCCTTTCTCTTAAATTTTAAGAAAACCATGGTTTAGATGATAAATATGTGATGATTGTTTTGAATGGGCATGTTTGATACCTCCCTAACTCAAACATCCACTTTCGGAACGGATATATGCTCCCAATGATGTTTTCACTGTACTTGATGAATCAGCAGAAAGTGGATTGTTCCTAGTTCGAGTCCTGAAGGAATATGTCCTTTCGAAACACTCATTTATTTTAAACAAATTGATTTTAAGTTAGCTTTGCATTAAAATTCCAGAATTTTCAAAGAGGCTAACGGTATTTTAATAAACATCAAGTAGAAGAGACACATAAATGGACAAAATATCAAAGATGTAATTTTTATCTAAGAATCTTATCAAGTCAAAAATTTAAAAGGAAATAAACAAAAAAGTAATTTTAATAATATATATATATATATAGCTTATACTTTTAAACAAACAATGTACGTTTGTTTGTTAATATTTTGATATATATATATATATATATATATACAAAATATTAATATATATATATGTAAGCAGACCATAAAGAAAGATTATAAATAATATTGTTCAAATTATGAAATTTGAGTGCAAAAACCCATGAATCCGCCTCCGGCGGGCTTTTTACTTGCCAGGGGGTTACGCCCCCTGGACCCCCTTGCTCTCCTTCGGCGAGCAATTGCAAAATTTTAAAGTTTCAAATTTCCCTCTCCCGCTACACTACCTGTAACTCTAGCCAATCAGCGAGAAGAGGCACATACACACAGGGACAGGAAGTCAGTGGCTAGCGCTTTATTTATAGTAATGATAATGATAATTTTATTAAAAATTAAAATTGGTTGAATTATTTTATAAATAAAATGAAATAAAACAAATTAATAATTCGAATATGCCCTTTGAATCAAAAGTTAATAATTTACTCAAAGGTCAGATTTATAAATAGAATTTTTCTAAATTTTCAAGCACAAATCATTTTTTGAAACAAGTCGGATGGTAATGCACTCAATTTGAATCTATTAACTATCTCTCCCAATATCATCAATTGAACTCATCTATCCATCCAACTCTTTTTCAAAAACAAAATAAAAGAAAGCTGTCAATTTTTTTTTTTTGCAGATTAAATATAAAATGGCCATGAATATTTTTTTTCCATTTTATATAATCCACAATTTTTAGGAAGGATATTATTTGAGAATAATAACATAAACAGGTCGCGTTTAATAATCTAGAAGATCCTGGTTGTCGGCATTTTATGAAATAAAAACTAATCAGTCTATTTTTCAACGAGAGGACAAAGCAAGCTCTTATATTCAAAAACATGAGAGTACATAATTTAACTCTACGCCTTAAAAACGACATGCTTTTTTAATGTTTACTCAAGTGATTATATTTAAGAAAAATAAAGCCATCTCAATATTGAATAAGTTAGCCGTGAAATAAAAGTGAAGAATGGATGAACAATCTCAAAAGATGTCTTTAATTGGATAGTTATTAATACATATAAATTTATAAAGGATTATTGATCAAATTGAATCAATAGAGTGCTGCCAATTTAATTATAACTTTACCAAAGAGGGCTTAAAATAAACATAAAAATCTCATGCAGAAAATTTTCTTTTAAGAGTATTAGAGAGGATTCAAATAATCCTAAAATAGAAATTCATTTAAAAAATCAATAGAGAATTAAAAAGTAAGTGCGTTTCAACCACAAAAAAAAAATGATTAGATTCTAGAGATTTGATTAATAATATTTTGATAAATTTAAGTTGAATCTTATATAAGTGGGTTAAGTTTCTTTTAATAAATAAAAAAAATAAAAAGGTGCGACAATTTGGATGAGAAGCAAAATGATAATTAAGATAAGGTGCATAAATTCAAACTCTATTGATTTGATTATCAATGTAATTAAACAATAATTAAATATATATATATATATATATATTAAGCTTTTGTGGTTTGAAATATTATTATTAGGAGAATAATTAATTATAGACCACATTAAATATTTATTAAAAATATATTTTTAATAAATATTTAATACAAAAATGTGGTCTAAAAATTCTCCTAATAATATATATATATATATATATTCATATTGGATATAAATCCTATTGAAAATCGTATCGGAAAGGAGTTGGATTCGATTCCCAGTATGATAATATATGTTATATACTACAGTTCACTTGAGTCGGAGCAAGTGCACATATATTTTAGTAAATAATAATACAAAATTAAATACAATAAAAAAACAATGTTCATTTTTCAAAGTGAATGCATCTACCTGAGAATTAGTAGGCAAAACTTTTTATTTTATAGTATTTGTATTCACTAAAATAAACCACGATTTATGACAAAATATGTCTTTTATTTCGTGAAAATCTAAATCAATTAATCTTTCTTTTTTCATTTGTTACTCTAGTTCATTTATTTATTGTATTGATATTGGGAAGAGTTTGATAGTTTGTTTAGAACAAGATTAAAAATGATAATATTGATTTATAACAAAAAGACAAATGTATGTACAAAGTTATAGATAATATTATTATAAGAATATGAATGGGAGAGGAAGATAAAGAATTTATTTTAATAATTAAATTTTTCAAAAAAAAAAAAAATTATGTTAATTTTAGTACTGAGAGGTAAACGTGATCCTCTAGAATTACGGGACTATTAAGATCGTGGCATTGTTTATAGATGACCTCTGAGAGCCAATTGGCAAAGATTTGATATTGCATTCATTAGGTGACCTCTTGGAAGCATTTCTTGTGTAATCAGAGCCGTTAACTGACGGAATTTAGTTTATTCCTATTTTGACCAATTAACTCATTTATCATAAAACACAGAATTAAATGGTACAGATGCCTCTGCTTAAATATAAAGTGGGTTCAAACAAGAATAATTTTTAGAGGTGTTCCGTTTGGTTCACTGTCCAGGAGTGAAGGCCGTGTTGGTTTGTTATTCGTAACACGATTATGACTGGTTATAGAATTTTCGGGCATCTAATTGTCTTTATTTGGCATAGTAATGTCGTGATAATGAGTATCCCACAAACTGGAAATGTCAATATTCTATTAAGAGAGATCTCACTTTCCTTATCAGAGGTTTGGATTGAAGATTAAACTTTTTTTTATTAATACTTAGCGTTTTGGGGAAAATAAAGTTATAAAAACCAGTATAGAATGTGATCCCTTCGTTTCTGTTTTTCACGTCATTTATTTCAGGTAACAAATGGGAGGTCTTCCCTTCCGTTTCCGGAATATATACATCTATGTATTATATACACATATATATATATACAATTTTGTTTTGGTCTTGGCCCTTAGTGATAAACCAACACAATATTCTATTGTTAATTAAATGAGTGGAATTGGGCACAGTGAAAAAATTCAATTAACTATTGTTTATTAGAAGGGCGTACTTTTTTTTTCTTCGAATTCCAATGCCCGGTAGGAAATCATTTTTAGAAGCAGATATTGAAAATAAAAATAACTTCTTGATTATACTTTGTGCAATATTAATATGGGCTTCAAAGCTCACATGATTGTATTCCTAAAATTCAACTCATTCAAAATTATTTTAATTATGAATGTATATATATTATAAATATATAAAAACTTTTATTTGTTGTTACTAATATTTTGAAATCTATATTATGAAATTCTATCTTTTTTTTTTTCTTGAAACAAGATATAAATGAGATATTTGTTAACTGCACTTTCGCAAAACAAGATTCACGATGAGTGAATGATGTCTATCGATATTTATATATAGACCCTATATAAGTTGAAAAACATTTTGTGTCAAGAAAAAAAAAACAGGTTTAAATTCTCAATGATTTTTTCAAATGATAACACATGTTATCAATTATTTTATCCAAATAAAAATATCTCAGTTAATTTTTGATAAAACTAGTTTATTATAAATGAATTGGTGATGAGGATAAAATATGCTTTCTTTAAAAGAAAATAAAAATATGGAACATTTTTTTTGGTACAGTAAGTGCCACAATTAAGTCCCCACCTGGGAGCTAGATCCTTGAGTATATGGTAGATAGTGAAATAATTTTAATGACCGAAAGGTAAAATAAAATCTGGTACAGATGATTTTATTTCTATTTTAGCTTTTTGGTCATTAAAATTATTTTCACTATGACCATACTACTCAAGGCTCTAGCTCCCAGGTGGGGACTTAATTGTGGCGCTTGCTGCACAGTGAGAATAAATTTGTTCTGTATTTAAGAAAATTAAAAAGGAATTTTTTCAGATCGTGTATATTATAAATAAACTGATCGCGAGGTGAATATCTAATTGCTTAGAGCTTGATTCTTTGATTGATTTCCTCTTTATCGTTTGGTTATCTTTTCAGGGAAGAGATCTGCGTCAATTGAGTCCAGGGGCAGAGCCCACAGGAAACCAACGCACCGACCATACTCTACTTCCGGCCGATAAATACAATATATTGTTATTCTTTCTAATAATGTTTGTATATATATAAATATATCGAATGATTGGTCATTGGTTATGACTCGGATATGTGTCAAAGTCTCAGTCAATTCTTGACAATTAGTGAAAAAAAGAAATAAAGTTTGTTAAAAAAATAATCTCTGAATTTTCTTAATCCATTCATTAAAAATTGCCTAAAAAGACTTCAGAGAAATCTGAGACAATCTGAGTTGTTTATTTGTATTACTGTAATTAAATCTGCTGAATGTTTTATCGATAAATATGTTTATCATATCTCTTAACAAATTCTTTGTATTTTTCTTCTCATATCATCATCTAATGACATGACCCTTTTTATTTCTTCGATGATGACATTCATATCATCTTTGGACCAAATAGTGAGCAGGTGAACTCTTATCTCTAAGTTAACAAAAAATCAGTGTCTCTGAAAAGAGTGGTTAAAATAAAAAATTTTAGGCATCAATTCTAAAATAAAATGCAACATACACCGTTGAAAATTATTTTCAATAGAAAAAAAAAACAATGAAATTAAAATTACATAAGTACATATATATAAATAGATAATTTTAATCCTTATAAAGATATAATCCATGATAAGAGAAATTGAAATGATAATTTATCCTGAAAATAATTTATATTCGACGAAGAGAAACAAATGTATACAAATATTTTAATTTATTTTCTTTTTAATGTTTAGAAAAAAATAAATTTTATATGAATGATCCTTAATTAGGAACAGTAATAAATATAGGAAGCAATTCAACACATGTCAATCTATTTCTGTTATTTCCTTCTTTGATTGAAAAATTTCTTGTTTAAGTTTTGCTCTCTAAAAATAGAAATTATGATAGTGCTGCTTCTTTGAAAGTTCAAAGCTTAAAAAATAAAATAATACCTATTTATTTTAATTCTATTTATCTGTATAAACAATTTGTTTATATAATTTTCCTATTTGATTTTAATTAGGTGAGCTTGGTAACAAAGGTAGAAAATATAAAATTTGTTCAGAATAATGAATGAAGATAACAATTTTATATATTAGTATGTTTTTCTTATGAGGGATATTTTAATTTTTCACACACTTCTACTGATGCCGAAAAGTAAAATGTGTCTTTGGTCGTTGAATAAAAAATTTTGTTCAAATCCATCAAACCGTTAAACATGTCAAAATTACTTTCATGGATTCAGAATTACTTCGGGTTTTATAGATAAAAACAAAATTTGAAATTTGAAACCTCGGCCTAATAAAATATTTAAAGAAAAATTTTTTGCTGCTTTAGCAACCCTTTCTTGATAAAATTTGAAATGTTTACAAAATTTTTATAAAAGTAGGCTTTTATTAAAAAAGAATTTAATCATAACAACCCAAGAAAATATCTTATTAGATTATTAAGCGGTTTTTTTTTATAACAAAGTAAATACAGATATTTTATATATATATATACAGTACCGGTCAAAAAAGTGTCAAATTCATGTTTTTAGGTTTAACTCATCCAAAAATAAACCTAATTTGATCAAATTTTCACTCAAATTTGTATTTTTTGATATTATTTTAGTGAATAATGCAATGAAAAATCAAAAATATAAAACTTTCAAAATTATAATTATTAATTCATTAAAAAGAAACAAAAATTTACAAGTTGAAGTTCATTTAAAGAAAACAAAATATAAATGCGAGGTCCCATTATATATAAGATGTAGGATAAATAAAAAACATAGAAAAACTTCATAAAAGAGAACCTGTAGAAAATAAATCACTTCTACAGGTATTAAATTTTTAATTTTAAAAAATGTTGTTGTTTATTACTGTAATTGCTTGTAATTGAGTTTATGGACGTTCAAAAAGGGTAAATAATCCCTAAAATTTTATACAATATTTGGCCCCAGTGGATGAAAATTAAAACATGAACTTGACACTTTTTTGACCGGTACTGTTATATATATATATATATAATTACAAATTACCTTGTATTAAAAATATGATATAGAATTGAGTTGTGATTATATAAAATAATCTAATAAGATAAAATTTTGATTAAAAAGAATTTAGTTTGAGTTATAATAAATGAAAATTGGACTTGGTGGTTATTTTTCTGTGAATAATTGACATGTAAGAAAATAGATTTAAGTTTGACTAGAAAGTTTTGTAAAATAAGAAAAAAAAAGTGATTTATTATTATTCTTTCTAAATGGAATGCTTCTCTAGACGTTTTCATATGGATGCTATCACTTTCAAGATAAATAAAGTATGAGTCAAGGTAGGATGAAGTAAATTCTTTCTCAGTATTTATGGTATTTGGAAAGCTAAGAGGCGCCAAATGAAAAAAAAAATTTGTGATTCATCTTTATCAATGAAAATTATAAGAATCGGTCCGTTTGTAGTACTATTCGTTATCGATTTTTTTTTTTAAGTTTATGTACAGTATAATTTAATAAATCAATTAATGTAATTATAATATTATGTTATACAACAAATGATAAATGATATCAAATGTGTTATTGAATATGTAAATTAGGGACAAAAATAGAGATTTATAAATGAGTCATTATGGCATATAATTCAAAAAAGATTCAGTTGTGAATTGATTTTTATTTCAAGAGTGAAGTTGAGTGGGTCCAGGTGAGAAGGTGAAGTTAAGTTTGAAGGCTGAAGTATGAAGGCGGGGGCGGCTCAACAGGAATGTCTCCTCGTGCAAAATTCCACCTGTCATCTACCGGTATATGTTACTCTGATTCGAACAGACCGGCTTTATATTTTTGAAAGCAAGAAGTGAGGAGCTACGGGCGTTACCTAGAGCCAAACATGACCTGCTGCTGCTACCTGATGATGACCGCCCGGTATCAGCCAGTCACTCACACATATTGCTTATAAATCGGGAGCATTTTTAAGAAAAAATTTAAAAGAAATAATTGATTACTCACTTCCTCTCGTCGAAGTACTTCACTTTGTAATCTTTTTTGATATTCCTCGCATTCATCCTTATATTTCTCCATTTCTTCTTTTGTTTGGCGCATCTTCTTTTTTAACACATCCAATAAGGTGCCCTGTTGCACGTTGGCGGTCATTATCGCCGATTTACTAGATATTCAATTGAGAGAACAAACCGAAATGATAGGAACGATCGCGTGTGCTCACGCCGGTGCGATCAACCAAAATGGTGGCTGAAAGCAAGCTCGATGATTTTGCGCGAGGCAACGGACCGCCATCCGCCACAGCAAATAGGCCCCTAACCTCTCCTCTCGTTATCTTTTGTAAATTCACACAACCAGTCATCGATTTATATATTTAATTTAATAAAAATATCATTCGGAGTTAAAATATATTCGTTGGATGGTGTAATTATGAATAAATTAAGTGAAAGTTGTGATATATCGAAATGTATCCATGCGCCGAGCGGGCGAATTAAGATGTCATAGGAGGGGGAAGAGGGGACCCGCCCGTCATTGAATTTTGGAAATTGGATGCGGATAAAAAAAAAAAATACAAATCAAATGGAGATTCAGATAATTGATAATAGAAATAGAATAAATAGAAAGGACGAAATGAAATGAAGTTGCAAGTTTTTGAAAGCGATGACCAAATTAGGTATTTTTTTAACTGAACTTGTCTTTCCTTATTGGTCCTGACACGAATAAGTTGAAATTGCACGCCATATGGCTTATTGACACGGGGCCGGGGGTCCGGGACGGCTGGCACGCCCAGTGATGACGTCATATACAAGTCATGCGAGGTCAAAGCTCTGGAGCTTCCCAAGTCATTCATTGTTCCCTTCAACAATGCGCATGTGAGCGCTTGTCACGTGTCCAAAGTCAACAAGTAGTAGCGGGGAGGGGAGGGGAGGAACGATCAGCTGATAACACGACGCGTAGTGTCAAGAAGTGACAGAACTGCCCACCCCCTCCCCTCTACTTAACCTAACCCCAATGACATTGTACATTGTACTGACCCTTTTCAGCTGTGAGTTCTTGATGTTTTGGAGTTCGTTTCGTATAATGTTAAATTTCATAATGGTGTCGCTGCCAAAGATGGATGAACCAAAGGCGAATCCTGGATAATCGGCACATCGTCGTTGATTACGTCGAAGTTCTCTTTCAGCAACAACCTCAGTTCGTTCACTGGTGCACCTAAGTCGTGCTAGTTCGAGAGTTTCAGCGTCTTCGTCGAGGTCAGAGGTGTTGTCGCCGGTTTGTACACTTTCGTCGGCGGCAACCATGTCAACGACGGCACGATTTGGCCGTGCAACACTTGCCCGGACGATACCCCGTCCTCGGCCGACTCCTGCAATTGCAGTCGACGGCCTCCCCGGCGCCTTGGAGCTGTCACTCATGCTGACTTGCCTGGCGCAGCATCGCCGTGGCAGCCATCTTGATGTTGTTTGTGGCGCACTCTGCGCCGCTCCGCCCGGTGGCGCGCTCTGCCTTCAACTCCGCTTTGCTTTGTACTCTGCTCTCTGCTCTTTGCACAGGCGCTCAAGCCAAATATGGCCCAGCCCCTGGGATCATAGTTTATTTTTGCTCAGCCAGCCAAAAATAACACTATCTGATCTCGGGTGGGTCCCCCCTGCACCCTACATCCTTTTTTTAACACAACTCTTCAAACAATTTTTTTTTTTTCATAGAAACATGGATCAAGTTCGGCATTTAGGAGTGAAAGCATTCTACTCAAATTATCCCCTCCTATTTAGTATAATTAATTAATTTTCTAGAAATAAAAAATAATTGATCAAATAAAATATAAAATTATTATTTTATGAAATAAACATTTTTCATAATATAATTTTGATATTAAACCAAAATGATATGTAACTTCTTTAAATTTGCATATTATTTTATATTAAATGATACGTGACGTAACTAAAGTGGGGCTTAAATTTACCCCCTCCCTCTCTTTTTTCAACTTGTTTTGCAAATATATTTAATATTAATATTTATTAGTTTATTCAGAATCTTTTTAATTTAGGTCATTTTAAAATCCTATTAAGAAAACATTATGTTTATGGAAAAAAAATAAAAATCCATCAACATAAATTTATTCCTTAAACCTGTATGTACTTATTTATACATATATTTGCTAATCAAATATTAGCTAACACTTGAATGGAATTTTAAATATAGGACATTGAAGTAATCGCTTATCTAGGGAAAAAGACCGTATACGAAATATAAAATTGTTTATCTAATTAGTCAAAATAAATAAATATTTATTAGACTATGAATATTTTAATTTTTTCCTGATCATCAAATAAGATTGTTTCTTTTCTTTTATTTTTATATCAAATTTTTTGCAAGATAACAAAAAATAACGGAGCACGAGATAATAGAGGATTTAAAAAAATGCGGAGTTCGACGAGGGGGTGGCTTTGCCCCAAACCCTCACCCCCGTACAGTTAAACACGCGCTCGATTATACTATCACTTAGCCGCTAAATCCTCAAAGACTTGAACTTAAATTTATTAAATGGATCTATTAAGAATGATTTATTTTAATTTGCAAGGGGGGGGGGGTTAATGACTCATATATTGCCAAAGCAACACTCAGGGGCTAGTGAGTGGACGGCGACTACGAGTTACTCTTGCTAAGGCTGGCATTTCTGCCAATTTTATACCCCTATCCCCACCGGGCGACGGACCGCTTGTTTTTTTTTTCTATCGGTCGCGTCTGCCAACCGCAAAGTGCGAAACCGCACCGCGGAACTAATGACAAGGAAGAAAGAAGAAGAGACATTAAGAACGTTTCCATAAATGAATTTGTGCTTGTTCGTAGTAACACTAGTAAGATTTTTTTTATAAATACTTAATTTTGTTTGAATTATTCAACCAATTTAGAATTAAACTGTACTTATAAAATAGATGTGACTGACCGTCTGCAGAGCCTTGTCCTTCTCCTCGAGTTTGGCATTAACTTGTCCCAGTTGTTCTTGAGTCTGATCGAGTTCATTCTCAATAGTCTGGATCTTTTTTTGCAGAGATCGTGCCTCTTCCTCAGCCTAGGGAATAAAAAAATACAATTATTAGCCAACATATTTTAAATTCTACAAAAACAAAACAAACGTTTGTCGGATTATTTTAATGTACTTAGGCTTGTGATATTTTGGGGACCTAATACGGTGTAATTTATAAAGTACTCTCATTATTTAGGAATTTTCCCCGTTTTATTAGTCTTTTTTTTAGTATTTGACATATTTTACAATTAACTAGTATAGGTCCCAGGGGTATCTCAGAAAGGGGAGTTCTTTATTAATGCTAATTTGAATTCGGAACTAAAGCATTATTACCCCAATTATTGTCCCCTCTTTGTACGAGCCAACGCCTCTCGGTCTCCCTTATATACCACAAATTTCCAGCACACTTTAACAAATTCCTGGGACAGCCACTACAATAAATCCCAAACCTTCCCCCCATTATTATAGGAGTTTTTAATTATTGACTACATTTTGTATTAATTATTTATTAAAAATATAAATACTGTGCAACGTTTCGGCTGCTTATTCTGCAGTCGTTTTCAAGTACTGTGCACTTGATCCGACTCAAGTGAACTAACCTCTAAGGGACCGTTGCAGTACATGATAACGGCTGCAGAATAAGCAGTCGAAACGTTGTACATTATTTATATTTTTAATAAAAAATTAATTCAAAATGTGGTATTTAATTTAAAACTTCCATAATAATAATAATACAATCCATAAAAACTTTAATAAATACTTCCTCTCATTCTTGAATTTAAATTTTATATTACAGGTGTATTAAAATTATTTGATATCCCACACGCATTTTGCAAATCCCTTGCCCCAGTCCTTTATTTATTCTTTTAAGATATTCTAAAAAAAAAGTAATTATTTTTCTACCCGAATTCGAACTCTTACGCTACTTATTCGAATTCAAGTAAATTATTTAATTTAATTTTCTGTTAACAGATAAAAAGAATAAAATACCTTCTCAGCTCTCAAGTTGGCATCTCGCGCTTGTTGTTCGCACAACAAGGCACGGTCCATCGCATTGTCCTTCTCAAGCTTCATCGCTTGCATCTTCTTTTTGATCGCGTCCATGGTGGATGGTTTTGTTTAGCTTTGGCCTCGGAAAATCTCAATGGAAAAGAATCAAGTCTGAAACAAAACAAACATTTTGATATTAATATCTAACACCAAAAATGGAACACATCTGGAAAATAATTTAAAAAAAAAAGAATGTTAAAAAAGCACAGTAGGAGGTAAAAAAAAGAAAAGTTTCTTATTCATTTAATCTTTTGTATTAAAACCAAAAAATTGTTTTACTATTAATTAATTACCCGATTTCTATATTTTATCAATATAATTTTCTTTTTAGTTGTAGGGTTGGTGGCCATCTATTAAGGCGCAGAAACCCTTGAATTGATCAAATCCTTTTGGTAACAAAATAAGTGATAAAAATTTTTAATCCTAAATCTCTCTATTCAGTCAGAATTGACTCGTTATTCGGGGAGTATAATGAGATGGATTGCAGGATCCCTCCTCAAGATAATTTTTTGACATGCAGTGTATTTGAACCCGACTTGTCTTCAACTTAACTCATTTAATAGCCTTCTGCTTATCTTAAATATTAAAATTAAAATTTTTATAAAACTAGAACTAATAAGTGCTTAAATTTTAATTTAAAAAAAAATTATATTGAGTGTTTAAAGATCTTATATCGAGAATTTGATTTTTCTAAACATTTTAGGAAATACCGCCGACTCTCGAAAATTCAAAATCCAAGGGACTAAAAGAAAAATTCGAATTATCGAGTTTTAAGTTTGAATTGTCAAGAGGAAAGAAATGAGTTTTTATTATATTTTTGAAAATATGTATGAGCTTAAAAATAATGAAAAATACAAAAAAAAAATGACATATTAACATTGCAATAGATTTGGCTATATCTTTTTTTTCGAACCACTTTTTTTTGGACACAGTAAGGGAGACGTAGAGTCTACTTATGCCTTGCACCCATCGTGACAAACTAAGGAGAAGAAGGAAGTTAAGTTGGACTGGCATTACGCGGAAAATGAGTAAACATTGCTAGGATAAATTCGGATTATAAATAGGGCAAGTGGCCTAGTTCGAATTATAGAACGATTGCGCTCTCCACATCTTGCTACGAAAAGGATTTCGAATTATCGGGCGTATCAAAATACACGGCATTTTTGCGAATTATCGAAAAATTGGAATTATCGAGAGTCGAGTGTATTTCCTAAATAAATATAACTACAAAATGACAAATAAAATCATTTTTTTTTTTTTAAGTTCTTTTTCGGCATTGGAGGCCATATAGATCCCGTTTCTTTTATTTCATTTGATTGGTAGCCAATCAAATGAAATAAATTTTTGTTACATGAGACGGGATTGCGAACCCTTGACCCCTGGCACAAGAGGCAGAAACTCTACCAATGAACCATGGCCCCAAGGGCCAAAATAATTGTTTTAATAAACAAATTAAATCACTGTTTACTAATTTGTTCACACGATAAAATGAAATATTTTTGCTCAGGGGCCCACATCTTATGGGTACGTGAATGGCGACCACGAGCTACCCGAGCTGGGACTAGCAGTCCTTCTATTCTTTACATGTCAGTCCCTTCTTTCTATATTTTCAACAGGCGTCAGACCGTGCGACGGACCGGCCTGTTGTATTTCTTTCGGTCGCAAAAAAAAATCATTCCGAAACGCGGGAATAATAACGGCAAAGAAAGAAGAAGATAAAATGAAATATTTATTAACGAGATAGAAGTCGAGCCAACGAGATGACTTTGTGTTTGACTGGGCATATCTTGGACTCGAACCAAGACTTCCTGAAGAGATGATGTGTTTATTGAACTAATGACTTAAATAATCTCAAGTCCTGGTTCGAGTCCAGGAGGTGTGATATGTCCACCCAATCACAAACTCATCTCAAAAACTTTCTTTATCTTAAACGTAGCGACTCAGTCGTGGAGGACGTTGTTTGAAAACTTCCATCAATTCTAAAGCTAGTTGGTATTTGTTAAAATCGCCTTTCCCTCTTATTAAGCAGGTTAAGCTGGTTGCAGCCTTAGCAGGCGTCTATAATTTTGATGTAATTTCTTCCAATCGGGCTTGCTAGACATATATATTTTTATATTATTATTGAAATTGTAATATTTAAAAACTAATAAAAAAGGATTAAATTTATTTTAAATAAATTTAAAAATAGAAACAGACCCATGGAGAAAATGAACTGGGTTACCAGTTTTTTTTTTTTTTTTTTTTTTTTTTGTGGGATTTATCTATTTTTACTACCTTCTCCAGACACTTGGCATATATGTCTGACTAAGATCAAGAATTTATTACAATAGACTAAAATTGGAATAAATTTAAAATATATTTTGCAGAAAATTAATTTAAAATTTATAGCAATTAATAAAAAAATAAACGAAGGGAATCAATGGCGTTTCGAGAGGCGTCAAAAGCCGACCAAAAAGATTAAAAAAAGAATTTCATGGATGAATATCAAAATGTTTAAATATAAATGTCCTATCCCCCTTCCTTCCCAATAAAAAAAGTCTAGCTTAACTACTTTAGGACCAGTGAAGGAGCAATTTATTACATCTTTCTCTTTCGTTTAAAATTGAAAATTCCATTAGGAAAATAGAGATTTATCTAAAAATTTATGGATGTGAAGTAAAAATAAAATTCATTTGGGTTAAGTCTTTTTTTTAATTTGAAAAAATAGTAAATTTAATCCATTGATGTATTAAGAAGTTAATATAAAAAATAAGAATAATTGAGGGAGAAAAAGGGGTTGAGATAGACTTCGGGATTCTTTTAAGTTTGTGTACCTCTGCGTCATGACTCATAGATTAATATATCCCCTCTCTCTTCTTCATGACAAGTAAATTTGTCATTTATTTATTTTTTTATTTTGATTACTACTACAAATTAGGTTTCGATTGAGCACGTGCATGTTTGAATTTTTGCAAAATCACAATCATTTCAAGGTGATAAATTTCCCTTTCTTTGAGGCACGTTCAAATGCGGAAGAAGAAGACATCTTCGCATTCAAGTTAGCTGCCTCCTATAATATTTAAAAATGTTATTTATTTTTGTTCAATGAATTTTTGACATATCATTATTGAACCGAATGGTTATGTGATGTTATGGTGGCTCTCACTCGTTAAATTATAAACATGTGTGATTGCAAAAAAAAACTAGTAAATGATCTGATCCAAATAAGGTATGAATTCCCCAAGCTTAAAAAGAATTCAAGTTAAAAGTGCCAAGGAGAAATAAAGTTCATAAATCACAATTGACTATTGAGAAAATTCGATTAAATAAATAATTAATGATACCTATTATTATTTATCAAATAAATCAAATTATAAATTTCAAAATTATAAAAAAAAATATTTAAATAATTTAAAATAACATCTAAAAATTTAGGAGTTTAGCCTTTCATTGTTGTTATCATTAATAAAAGAATTTGATTTTTGGTTTATTTATAAAAATTACAGCGTTTCGGTCACTCATTCTGTGGCCTTCTTCAGGTACAATTCAGTTATGATTACAAAGGTATACCTGAAGAAGGCCACAGAACGAGTAGCCGAAACGTAATTTTTACAAATAAACCACACGGTTAAACCGAAAAATCAAATTATTTTATTAATTTAAAAATTCAATTAATTTTTTTTTAATAATAATAATAATAATAAATTAAATTACTTTTTCAGAAGCGGTTCACCCCAGGGGATAAAGAATTGAATGAAGGACACTCGATTTGAAGTCAAGTTAAAACAAAAAATTTATCAAACTCAAGTAATAAAGCGGGAGACCAACTCAGTGCAAAATCCTTGGAATAAAGTCAGTTTTAAAAAAATAAATAAATAAATTTGTTTATTATATTACTATCGACAGAAGAAGAAGCTAAAAAAATTTAATAATAAAGTTACATGCCCAGAAATATTTTACCGACCGGACCTCTTAGCCCAAAGGATATGTCCTTGGTCATGCACCCCATTAAATTAATTGAAATAGGGATAAGATAAATGATATCAATATTTATAGAAATTAATGAAAATATTAGTAAAATTAAATAATAGAACATTTTCTAGTAATTAAGAAAAATCCATTTCATGAAATATTAATATTATAAATATATATTAATTATTAATAGAAAAAACTATTTTGTAAATTATGGAATTAATAATAAAAATTATTATGATAATTATTAGAAGGAAGAAATTATTGAATTCTAAAAAAAAGACTATTTAAAAAATTCTTTGCCTTTTTTTTATTATTATAATAAATCAACAAATTGAAATAATAATATTAATAATAAAATTACTAAATAAAAAGCAAGGAATACCTGTTTTTAAAATGCAGTAAGTGGTTGAGGGTGCAATGGAATGGAGTGGTAAGTATGCGGTCACTTGTGAAGTGAGCAGCGATTGTTTGATTGTTGGGTGCCAAGCAACCAACTTACCAGCGATGGCGCGCGGTTCGCTGAACGTGTCTAGAGAGTCGGAGTTGGAGCTAGACTGAATCGGATGTAGACGCGTTCACCTCAGTCGTCAGCGTAGACGACTTGGCCCCCACCACTATTTTTTTTTAAGATCAGTTTTCCTCTGACCATTCCTGGCTCATCGATGGGGGAGGTTTCTTTTACTTTGGCGCAGATCTTTTTTAGCTTAAGCCACACCCATTAGAATATAGTTCCGTTGTCTTGTCTGAAATCTTCTTCTGGATCATCATCCCCCAACAGGCCGATGGCCAGTCCTCTTTTGCATTATTATTGCTAACCTCAGTGGAGTAGCGCGATCCAGCCGCCGCCACCATTTCTAATCTTTAAGACTAAAAATTAAGCTTAACCTTTTTCTACGTTTGTTTATTTAGTTGATATATCCAATACTAAAGTAAACATTTATTAATGGTACAGTGTATTTACAAATTGTAATTTTAATTTGAACTTTTTTTTGTTGATTAGCACCGCGGAATCGAGTTCTGGAGTTTGATCTCATATAGATTGATTGTATTTAGGGAAATAGAAGGGGCTGGTTTTCGCTTTTAATATGGGTTGGCTGCTATGAGTTGTATAATAATAATCAGTAGCGTATCCAGGTGGGGGCGAAGGGGGGCGCTTGCCCCCCTCTCCGCCCCGGGCTCATCAACCTTTGGCGCCCCTTTTGCTTTCCGGCTTTTTCCCAAAATCTCCGGCTTTTTTTTTTTGAAATTTCATAATAAATTCATTTTATATCACAAATTCGGAGAAAAATTACAAAAAAAAGCTCGGACAAGATTCGAATACTAAAAAAAAAAAACAACGACGCCCCAGTTGAGCTTCACCCCCTCCGCCCTCAAAGGCTAGTTACGCCGCTGATAATAATCCCTTTTGAGGGTGGGAATATGAGAATATGAGAGGTTAGTTATCCTCTCGAATAATATATAATACTGTATATTAAGGGTAGTCCTTATTTATAGAGGTCACATTTTTTTTAGAAATTTAATAGCCTGTAGATCTTTTCCATTGCATTAAAAAATAATGTCTGCAAAATTTGAACTCATTTGTAAAACAGGAACACGTGGCCCATCGCTTTTGAACTTAGAGAATTTTCTTGAAACTAAGATTCGCTTTGTTTTCGTTCACAAGGGACTAAATTAATATCACATTCCAATCAAACTAGAAATTTATTATTTAGAATCTTTTATTTCTTAAAATTACCTTAAATAATACATAATAAATTAGTAGAACTATTAAGAAAAGATCAGAAGACCCGTGAATGTAACATTTCAAAAAAGTCATTCAAATTATTTTTAAATTCTTGCTCTTCCTTAGGGCATAGCACAGTGGTAGTAGAGCTCCGCCTCTTGTGCTAGGGGTCTAAATAATATCCTGTGAGCTAATTAGTATAGAATAAAGACATGCGCCTTGAATTCTGATTCTAAAGAGAGATAGATTAAATTGTTTCATCTGTCAAAGTTCCTCTGCATAATTTCTTTTTCTTTTCATAATAATTATTTGCCAATCAGTTCGATATATAAAATTATATCGAAAACGTGCGTTTTGGTACTAATCGTGTTGTGTATACATTATAAAATTCTTCATCTCTTTTGCGACAATTATTGAAATCGTCCTTCGTTCCCGAAATGTCGACCAAATAATATAAACGATAATATAATAATATAAATTTCTGCTGGCTCATTGAGTTCCTTATTCAAAACTTTAAATGTCTAAATGAAAGTGATGAGAAAAATTTAAAAGTAAACTAATTACTGTCTCTAAGCTATATATGTAACAAATACTATACTTACTATATGGAAAATATTGAGATCGTAATTTTTTGATGATGAGGTTTCAAAAAAAAATATGCGTTTAGTTGGGTATTAAAATATTTTTTAAACATTTTAATAAATTTATAAGTTTTTCTCTCACTCAACTCAGGGGCTCACTTCTTATGAGTACGGGGATGGCGACCATGAGTTGTCCGAGCTGAAATCCCCCCACTAACTAAATTATTTAATTTCGCTTTTGTTGTTGTATATGTTGTTGTATAAAAATTGCATTCATGGAATACTCAACTATTTTGTGATATTGGATGGGAGAAAGTAACGATTTGCAAAACATCTGTTGATTGTACTGAAGATGATTCCTTAGCACTAGGGTCGAAATATTTACAAATAAGCTGATAATACGCAAAAGTATTTATTAATGGCCGACTGTCCTTATAATTAAATTTAATTTAATTTCGCTTTTTATAGACTCATCAGGTCCGCTAAATTTTATCTACATGTTTTAGCGGATCTGGTGACGCAAATCAATGAAAAGCAAAATTAAGTAACCGGAGCAAATAAATCATATTTATAATATACCTTTGTAGCTTTTTATTTCACTACTTATTTTCTGAAATGTTTTTTTTTTTTTTTTATTAAAATTAATTTTTCTAATATAAAATCAAGATAACAATATTGAAGTACTAAAAGTCTCCAGTTGAAGAATTTATGAGAAAAAAATAGCAGCCTATAAATATAAATATAAATTGATATTTTTAGAATAAAAGAAATTCAGCTATATCTCTTCAAAATTTATTTTGGCACTCTTTCATATAAGCTTAAAAGAATTGGTATAAATAAAATAAACAGACTAAATTTCCTATTAACCTATTATTAATTGGGAGGATTCCACTCACCATCACCTAACTAAATCAGGGGCGTATATAACGGGGGAGCGAGGGGCCCCCCCCCCCCGAAATTTCCTAAATGCATATACATATATAGAAATATAGAGGCAATAATGGGTCTCGCCCCCCCCCGAAATGTTTGCGCGGCCCCTTTTCCCGAACGGGCAAAAATTTTGGCTCCGCGCAAGAGAAAATGTTCCGCGGGCGGCAAAAGAAAAAATTTTGCCTCGCGCAAGAGAAAATGTTCCGCAGGCGGCAAACGAAAAAATTTTTGGTCCCGCCGGCGGCAAAAATTTTGCGTCTCTAAAAAAAAGGCAAAATATTTTTTCGGACGGGAAAAAATTTTGGTTCCGCGAAAATAGAAAATTTTTCGCAGAAAAATTTTTGAGATCAGGCCCCCCCCCCCGAAAAAAATTTCTATATACGCCCCTGAACTAAATATTAAGTTAAAATGCAAAGTATGTACTAAAAGTAAATTGATGAAATGCACAATTAAACGATGTTTCCTTTACGAAAGTTAATTATAACCTGATATATTGTATTTTATAAAAAGCATCTAAAAAAAATAGTTGATTTATGAATTTTTATCAAAAATCGTTAGAGTATTTTGAGAAAATATAAAAAAACTGAAAAAGTACATAAGTAAAGTACTAGTACTTTTTGGCCATTGTGATTGAAATTCCTTGAGATACTTGCGACATGGGTACTTAACTTAAGTATAAAATTTGAGTAGTGAGAGTCTTTATGTTTTTGAGTAATTCCCTTAACCCATATTTTTTGATATTTCACTTGAAATTCATTCAAATTATTGTGAAAAAATCCTGAATTCCCCGAATGTCTATTCCGATTAAAATATCAAAACATTTTTTCTATTTCTATTTCCCCGAAAGAGATTTTATTGCTTTTAAATGCCTGTTTTATAGCTTTTCTTAAAATTGCCATTAAAAGAGAAGATTCCCTTTTAGCTTGAATTTACGTCATTTTCACAATAATTTGAATGAATTTCAAGTGAAATATCAAAAAATAGGGGGTTAATGAAATAACTAAAAAAAAACGAAAGAACTCTCGATACTCAAATTTTATACTTAAGCTAAGTACTCATGTCACAAGCATGGGCAGGAATTTCAATCATATTGGCCAAAAAGTACTAGTACTTTACTGAGGTACTTTTTCAATTTTTTTAAATTTTTCTCACAATTGACTTTAACTCTTCTTCTGTCCTCGCCTTTTTCCCGGCGGACCTCACTATTTCCCTTCAACCCTATCATGCGTTTTTGCGACCGGGAGAAATAGGACAGGCCGGCCCGTCGTCACGGTCTGACGCCACCGGACTGTTAAAAGAGGAAGGAAGAGTCAGACATACAAAGAACTGAAGGACTGTCTGTCCCAGCTCGGGCAGCTCGTGGTCGCCATCCCGTACCCACAAGATGTGGATCCACCTGAGCAACACATATAATTTCCGCAGGAATATAAAATTTTTCAAAATGAAAAAAAATATTTTTCAAAATAATATGTAATTATTTTAGGGGAGAATTACTATTACTGGCTGAGTTGATAAAAAAATCATTTAGATCATCAAGATTTTCATTGATTACTTGAGATGATGGTTGAGTTAACATAGTTCAGAAAACTTACGCCACAAGAAGCTGGGATTCTTGAATAACTTTTGGAAAAAGTTATTTTATTTTTCCTGATTAGTCAAGTTACCTGATTTCGTATTTTCTAAAGGTGTTTAAATTTTTTGTCCTTGTAGCTTTGATTCTCTTTCTTTCGGAGCTCGGGCTTCACTGGTAAGCCAAGGGGCAGGTTGATGATCTTTTAATGGAGCTTATTAAAATTAGGATTTTTCGATTAATATCGTTTTCGGAAAAAATATGGATAGAAGGAATAAGTGAGGGGGGAGAGGGGAGGGGTTCTTCTAAAATAATTATTTTTTAATTTATGGATTTCATATAAATCAAATATGGAGCCAACTCTCCAAGAGAAATCATTTAATGACGCAATTGAACTTTACGTTTGATTAGGGCTAAAAGTTGAAGGTTTATAATATTTTAAGGAAATAAATCGTACTTTAATGATTTGATTAAAGACTTAAAAGTAACATATTAGAATGTATTTGAATGAGCAATTGGAGTGAATTGTCAAGCCATGTTCTGGAGAGCGAGTCGGGTCGACTTCTCAGGGCAAGGTCGCCGAGGATCGACCAGCTGGTCTCGAAAGTTTTCGATAGTATTCTGGATTCCCGAAGAAATGATCGATTCCATCTCAAAGGAACATCCCGGGACGAAAATTGAACATGTGAGGTCAATTGGACTAATCTATTTCGAGTGGGACGTCCATTTGGATGGCAGGAACCAATTGAGGCCAGTAGAACAAGCCGAAGGACGTTTGGGGTTGCCGTTGCCGGCGAGAGTGATTCAGATGCAGACACCTCATCTTGACCTTGGCCTTATCAGCTGTTTCGAACAGATAACACAGCCTTTCCTCAATTATACCTTGTATACCTAGTGATTAGCCAAAATTTTCTTTTTAGTATTAACAGTAAAATGAATTATTTTGGGAGTTTTTAATTAAAGACCATATTTTGTATTAATTATTTATTAAAAATATAAATACTGTACAGCGTTTCGACTGATTGTTCTGCAGTCGTTTTCAAATACTGTGCACTTGCTCCGACTCAAGAGAACTAACCTCGAAGGGACTTTTACGTGCATTTTGCAGAATAAGCAGTCGAAACGTTGTACAGTATTTGTATTTTTATAAATAAAAACTCCCATAATAATAATAATATAATACAAAAGCTTTAATAAACACATTTCAGAGTATACTTGGTAAAAATAATAAGTAAAAGCAGGGGTCAACCTCCCCCCCCCCTCTCGCCCCAGAAAAATTATAAATAAAGAGAAAAATAGATAGATGTGTTAAAATTTTAAATACTGTTGAAGTTTTTGAAAATATTCTATCTTCTTTAAAATTTATTCATTTTACAGGGGGATTAAAGGACCTGTAGTCAGAAAACTTTTTGGGAAGAAGGCGGCTCTTATAAAGACTTAATTTTATGCCAATATTAGCTTTTTAGCTTTTTTGTTCCCCCCCTCCCCCTCCGCGCTTCTGTGGTGTACCAATAAATTCCATTCTTTTGTGGTCACAATCATATTATGTGAGCAATCTGAGTAATAGGAAATAATAATCAATAGAGAATGATAATCTACTTTAATCTTTATTGGTATTTTGCAGTGACCGTCCCAGGATTTTGTCAAGGGGGACCCAAATTTTTGTTTTTATTTCATTTAAGCTATTTTTCGGCAATAAAGACCATTTAGATTCAGTCTCTATTTATTTCACCTGGATTTGTAGCCAATGATGATAAATAATTGAGCACCGCCGTGGATGGGCTCGAGCCCGAGCTAACTAGTTAATAAAGAGAGAGATTCAGAAGAATGTAATCTTTTTGCGCAATATTTTTTTGTTCGAACATCTGTTCAAAAAAATGAACGCCTTGAGTATGAAATTAAATCTCGCTAGTAAAGTGCATAAAAAATAGAGGGCTCTACTTGTTAAGGCTATTTAAAGGTTTATATTTGAATATTCATTCTATATCTATTCAATTGTTATAAGTTACTTTATTTGAGATGTTTTAAAGGATGCCTATTATTATTATGTAAACAATAATTGTTTATCTAACCAATATGGCTTAAATGTTATTTTTTTCTTGTATGGGAGACTAAGTGAAACGCTGATCACAACTCATGTCCTTTTAAGGAAATAAATGTTAAATAAGTATGACTCATCCTGATTTCTCCAATTCGCTCACTCGGGTTCCAAGGTAATGTGGAAAATGGAACTTGGTTGAAATCAAATGGGTTGCTTAAGACTCGGATAATCTTGACCGATTTTGTTTTATTCCCTCACCTGTTATTTAGGAAAGCAGGGATAGAGAGTAAATAAATCAATGCAACTAACAAAATTAAATATCAATTTTATTTATTTAACATCGCATAAATAAATAAAAAGTGGTATTCAAAATTTCAAATGAGACATCTCTAAATTCCTAATCGCAAAAAAAAGTTAAATTTCCTTTGATGAAGTTTACCCTTTTATGTTCAAAATTGATTCATTAAAAAATAATTATTTAAAGTTGAATAATTTCCGAAATCCATTTATTTAATATTCAATAAATATCTATAAAGTAAATAACTTGTAACAACCGTTACAAGTTACTGAAAAACCACTGGAACTACAGTTTTAATAGTCACCCGTGCAAGGGCGGTCCTAGCCTTACATTTTGGGGGGGGTCACTGTTTTTTTTTTTTTTTATTTTTATAGTATAAATAAATGGGCCTGGACCCCAATAAATATATATTAATCAGATATAAGTATCGTTTAAGTCTTAAAGATTGTGTGAATGGGAAAAAAGTGTGTTTTAAAAAAAAAAGATTTTTTTTTTGGGGGGGGGGGGTTACGACCCCCTTGACCCCCCCTCTGGGACCGCCCTTGCACCCGTGACTAGTTCTTTTTATTTTGGGGGACTAGTTACAAAAAAGTAGCCAACTCTAGTAGTTGGTTACTGCCCAGTTGGGTATTTTTAACAATTTTTGTGAGTTTGTTTAGTTTATTTGTTGGTGGTCCAGACATCCCATGAGATCTCCTGTCGAGGCATCTGTGTGCTCCCCTTTGCAGAGCATACGACGAAGAAAAAAATAAAATAATTCTATTTCAAATTTTCCGCGTCCACTAAGTGCGAATCGAGAGAAAATAGTTCGATTAAGTTTCCTCAATTTAGGAAAATTGTGTTGAAGATTTGTACATGGTATTTCAACTCTATATGCTCAATTATCTTAATTTCTCATTTAATTCATCTCGAGGCAAGGACTGATACAGAGGGGGGGGGGGCAAAGACGGTAATACCGCCTTTACTCCCCCCGCCCCTGAAATTTTGGAAAAAAATTTTCTTAGAAATTAAATTTTATTTTTAAAATAAGATTTTAAAAATATGATTTATATATATATTCTAGTAAACAATGACAGAATGCAACTTTAAATTACCAAAAGAGAAAGTTGTGTGCTGTGCGATCAGTCCCCCCCCCACCCCCTCGAAAAACCCCTCTGGGTCCGCCCTTATCTCGAGTCTATTGTACTGGAAACTTTTGTTTATATGATCTGCTTTCATTGTAAAGAAAATATTTTATCCCACTCTCAATGAATAGTTTTTTGATAAAAACGAGAACACTTATCTAAGGTTTAAATAATCATAATCTTTTAAACATTGTAGAAATGGATGGGGGGGGGGGGGTAAGATACAAAAATTTTATTAACTTTGTTAATTTTTTTTTTTCTTTCTTTTTTTTTGAACAAGTACAAAATTATTTATCAAATATAAATATCATTTATAAATACAAAATTGGATTGTTTCTTTTCTTATGCATTAGAAATTCTAGGAATGCATTGAAAATTAAATTAACAGCCAAATTATGGGAGAAGTGAAAAAAAAAATTATCATCAATATTATCAAAAAAGAAAATATAAATTAGATGAAAAGATGGTAGAATCCAGAAGAGAAAAATTCAGATGTAAATCTTTTCAAAAAATTTAAATTAAACATGAAATATATAAAAAACTAATAATAATATATTTTTAAATAAAATAATCATCAAGTCAAAGTATTTTGCCGATAAATGGTCTTTTCAAAAATAATTTTTTTTTTTAATTCCTCCTGGATCCACTCAGTGGAAAGAAATAGAAGAATTTTTTAGAAAATTATTTATAATGATTTTCTATGGTATTCTGGTGGGGCTATACCATAATCTTGGAGGCTAAAAATCATAGAGGCGTTTTTAACTAAATAGCTGAAAAAGAAAAAAAAAACATTTTAATTTATTATAATTTTATCTCAAAAAAAATATTAATTAAAATAAAAAAATAAATAAATTTACCGTAAAAAATCATGGAGGTGATTAGTTAATAATTGAACAGTTCGTTCATCTAATGCAGTATAAGCAAGTACTGCTCCAAGTCGAACTAAAAGGAAAAGACATTTTAAAAAGTTAATTAATAATTTTAATTATATGAAACAGAACAAGAAGATTTAACATTTAATTAATAATAATCCTCATATAAGTCCTTATTAAAAAATTATTTGTTCCTAAAGACTCTGGAAGTAATTTAATTTAATTATTTTTTTAAAAAGCTGCTACAGTATATTTTATACAGTAGAACCTCGCTTAACGAGCACTTCTCATAACTAAGGCAGTGCAAAATAATCGATTAATCGATTATTCAACGATTATTTTCTTAATAATAATTATTTTTTATAATCGGTTATTAAAAAATTAATAAGAAGTTTTTCTGAAGATGACACACATGGTGTCGAAATACGTATAAAGTTAATAAAATGAATTGAAACAAATAACCTTGTGTATAATTTATATTACCTATTTAAATATATTTCAACTAGTGCCAACGGTCGCCAGTATCAATTTAATAATAATCGATTATTGGGGAAAACAATCGATTATTTTCGGGAAAAACGGGTTTGAAAAGATGGGATGAGACTCGTACAGTAAAAAAAAAAGATTAAATAATTTTCGCGAGAGGGGGAAAAAATTTCATTTATTAAAAAAAAAAAAAAAAAAAGGTAAAATGGTTTTCACGAGAGGGAAAAATGGAAATTTTACTAGAGGAAAAAAAAGGTATAATCGATTCTATTTTCTATAATCGAAATAATCGATTATTTTTCACAATCGAAAATCGATTATTTTTCACAATCGAAAATCGATTATATTTTTCCATAATCGAACACCTCTACTCATAACGAGTAATTAACATAACGAGCAAAACAAATTGTAAAAGAATGACGAGCGATTTTTCGCATAACGACTACAAAACAAAGCCTTCGTTAAAATAAAAGTCTCTCCAATTAGTTTATAATTAAATTTAGCGTTTACAATTTCCAAAAAAAAAAAAAAAATTAAATTAGAAATTTAATGTTATTATATTAAAGGGTTTTTAATAAAAACTATCAAATTTTCCATTATTAATAATTAATTATTAAGAACATGATGAAATAAACTCGAACCCACAAACATCGACCTTCTGGTTCCAGTAGCATCGTAGTGTCGCACATTTTCTCAAACGTGTGTTATATATACATGAATAAAATTTAATTGAATTAATTATTAGGAAGATAATCAGGAAATAGTTTTGTAATTTTTTGTGATAAAAGTTTATTAAACTCTTTCAAAAATGTTCCCGAAGAAAATAAAAAGCCGCATAAGAGAGTATTTTTTCGACATGGAAAGCATTATCGTATTTTACACTAATTTATATGAGAAAAATTGTGAGTGTTTCGCTTTACCATTTTGATCCTGGAACGAATAAACTCGTTAAGCGAGGTTCCACTGTATCTTATTCAAGTGTTTCTTTCTCAATTGAAAAGATCTCCGAGAGGAGATTCAAATGTTTTTTATAATTATAATAATAAAGAAAATATATATATAAAATTATAATCGAAAAATATATTCACCAAATAAACGAAGCAAGTGAATACTGCCATAGAGCTTGCTCAATGGAGTATTGGGGTTATTTTGAAGTATCTGAAAATATTTAAATTAAAATAATTAAAATTGTTTTGACACATTGTATTTCTAAAAATACCGGATTAGTGATTGCTCTTGAGAATTCTTTCTCAAATATTAATATGTACCTAATCAAATTAAAGGGAGGTAAACGTATATTATTTATTTGGCAAAAAATTAAGAAGTGGCTTTTCAACGAATTAGCCGAATCGAAGTCCGGATTAGCAAACCTCTACTGTATCAAGGGCAAATCCACAAGAGTTTCTCGGGGGAGGGGGGGGGGGATCTGGTGTGACTGATCGCACAGCACACAATTTTTTCTTACTTTCGGTAATTTAAAGGTTCATTCTGTACTTGTTTACAAGAATATATATACAAATCAAATTTTTAAGTATTAATTTTTAAAATTTTATATTAAAAATAAAATTTTATCCCCAAAAAAAATATTTTTCTCAAATCTCAGGAGGGATAATTACCCCCTTTACCCTTGTATCCGCCCTTGGCCTATATTTATTTACAATATTAACTAATTTCGGATTATCATATCTCATTCAATACATATCTATACAGATTTATTAATTCAAATAAGCGAAAAGGCTAAGTACCGCCGGAAGTCGCACCACGGATCTGCCGATATGTACAGTGAGGGACAATATTAAGTCCCACCCATGCGTTTTCTACTTGTGATTATTTCATTGTTTTTATAATAGAAATTGAAAATCTTTAATGGAAATTTTTTAGGTTTGAAACATGAAGGTTTCCATTAAAAAATATATATTTTTTTTAAAAACAATGAAATAATCACAAGTAGAAAACGCATGGGTGGGACTTAATATTGTCCCTCACTGTACTCAGTATGCCCTACTACTGGACCACAGTACCTCGTTCGCGTATTTGAATTTGATAGATCGCTAATTCCAGTCTGCGGGAGAAGCGCCGCTTAAATCTATAGATTCAGGAATTAAAAAGACGTGGTGACAGACAAATTTTATTTATTTTTTTGTTGTCGAATTTTAAGGGCAGGTCACGATGCCTTGATGCCTTTCAAATTAATACCTGCCCTCGAAAATAAATTCTCGGAAAATGGATTAGAAAACCTTTAAGTTCTTTTTAGAGAATTTCAATCTAAAATCAAAAATCAAAATCCTGTAATGGATTGGACCTAGGAATTTAGATCTCTGTTGAAAATTCTCAGCAAATCAGGAAGATATTAGAAACTTTGGAGATATTTTGTTGTAAAGGGTGAATCGAAGAATATTATAAGAAATAAATAATAATTACCTCTTGATATTGATGCCTTTCAAATTTATACAAAAGCTGTGTTCCAAGCATTACGTTGAAATATTCAGTGATACCAATTGTTACTTCCATTAAAGCACTCTCTCTAAAACAAAATTACATTGTTTATAATAATAATATTGAATTAATAAATATTATTTAATATCAATTTTCTTTAAGTGCCCATCCATGATATATTGTATATAATTTATTTATTTATTTATTTCGACTTACTTTTGCGGATTATTCGTCTTGCTCGAAGTTTTATATTTTAAATAATTTTCTAATATTTGGTCTACTGTCAATTTTGCTGGCAAATTAAAAAGCTGTAACATTAAAATAAGATATATAATTATATTAGTGTGAGGCGGATAGCTGAGTAGATCTTGTAGTAAGGAATAAAGAAAAAGCGAATGCAGCTATTTTTATTTCGTTTAATAGCCGACATTTCGGTCAGATTTGCGATCATCCTCAGGACTGAAGTGTGTCAATAAAACTCCTCAATGTGCGCAATTGAGTAAAATATTGCCATTTAATAACGTTAGATCTAACCTATATCCTATGGTCCTTATTAAATATTTTACACAATTGCGCCATTCGACTTTTTGAGAAGTTTTATTGACACCCTTCAGCCCTGAGGATGACCGAAATGTCGGCTTGAAGTGCCTAATAAACGAAATAAAAATAACTGCATTCGCTCTTTCTTTATTCCTTACTACAATATATATAATATTTATTATACATATCAAGAATAAAAGAATTATTTCAATTGAATTGGCTACCAATCATTTTAAATAAATAGGGATGGGGTCTAAATGGCCTTAGATGCCAAAAAAGACCTAAAAAGAAAAGAATCGGAGAAAATATATGATTCCCAATATAAGAGAAAATCACCTTCTTTTGTCGGTTAATCAGGTCCCAATCATCAACCAGCCAAGGCTTCAACTCATCAGGAACTTTAATTTTAACTTCTACTTTGGTAACAAATTGCTCCTCCTAAAACAAAATAAATACAAAATTAATGAATTTCCTCTATTTAACTAAAATAAAAAAATTTAATATAAATTTTTAGTATAGGCTTCCTTATTTGTTTCAAGGCCCCAAACAACTTTCCGGGTCAAATAAATATTAAAAAAAAAACTTTTTCATTGCTCCAGCCAGAGTTGGGCAATATCTAGATACAAGTATCTAAGATACTTTTATATCTAAAAGATACAAGTATCTACAGTAGATAGGTGTAGGCTAGATACCTCATTTATATTACTTGGCACGCCACATCTTTTCGTAAATCTACAGTAGATACGCAAAATCATTGTATCGAGTTAATTGTATTTAGATACTTGGTTTTAATAAAAGTATCTAGTCTTGTATTTAGTTGAGTATCTTCGACTTCAAAAAAGATACTTTCATTTTTTCATATTTGATTTTGGCGTCTATCTATTGGGCTCTATTTTGTGTTTTACGTTTGCTTTTTCTTCCGTTTCCGAATCAAGTTCTTGAGAGGTATCCATCTCCCTGCGTAAGATTTTAGACATTCTAAATTTGGCGAAATACGGTGAGGTGGATGTCTACTATAGAAGGAGGACTTTAAGTATTTGGATTTAATTCATTTACAGTGTAAATACAATAAATTATAATAGTAGAAAACAAGCCTATCATCATTAAATCTTCAGTATCATATTATGTCTTTTGGGCCCTATTTTTTAAAATTTTATACGTATAACTAAATATGTATATTTATGTATTTATATCCCCCAACCCTTCTTACTTTGGACTATAAAACTGTTTTTTATTTATAAACTTAGGGTTATGAGTAGAGACCGGAAAAAAAAAGCATAAAAAAATGGAAAAAAAGTGCTTAAAAAAGCATAAAAAACTTGAATAAAAAGTTGTTAAATAAGCATAAAAGTTGAAAAAAAGCATCTCATAAGCAATTTTTACTCATACCAATGGCGTATACAAATTTTTTTTTTAAAGAAACTCAATTTATTCCGCCCCGCCCTGCGAAAAATTTTGTTTTTGCGGAACCAAATTTTTTCACCCTGCGGAAAAAATTTTTTTTACAGGGCTATACTTTTTCACCCTGCGGGGTTTTTGGAAATTTTTTTTTTGGGGGGGCGGTCCCCCCCCCCCCTCCCCCTTATATACGTCCCTGGTGTATGCGTGTGTGAATTGGAAAAAAGTGTGTTTTTTAATAAAAAAAAAAAAAAAAAATCATAAATATTCGTAAAATAAGTTCAAATAAGCACGAAAGGGAAAAAAAGCATGAAAACTCAAAAAAAGCATAAAAAATGCAATCTCAATGCACTTAGTTTTTCCTAATTCGTATAGAAATTAAATATCTAATGGTTGCTTATAAAATTGAGCAATAAGCATTTTGCTTAAAATCCGGTCTCTAGTTATGAGTTTAATGTCAATGCCAAAGTAATATTTTTGAAAAGATTTTGATGTCAAAATAAAAAACAAATATTTTCCGAAAAATATCTAAAAATGTACGTATCTAAAAAAGTATCTTTTGTGAGTCGAGGGCGGAGTATTGCCAATTAGATAATACCGTTTCTACACTGGGATCAAGTCTCCCTCGTTTTTTCTTGGGAACATCAGAACTTGAATCTTGAGAACTTGATGGAGTTGCAGGGCCGCTTTCTTTCTTAATTGGAATATTTTTACATGATTTTTCTGCTGAAGGTGTTGAAGCTCGGCTGTCAGATTCTTTTCCACTTTCGGAGCGTCTTTTCCCAGGCTTAGTTCTTTTTCTAAAAAATTTTATAAATAGTTGACTTAAAAACGAGAGATTTATTTATTAGGATTTTACAGAATTTAATTATTCTACATATACAAATATAGAAGGCTATTTTTTCGGCAGGGTTGGATGATAAAAACAATTGTATTTTTCAATGAGTTTTTTATTCCACCTTATATCTCGAGAGCACTGGAGGCTCTTCTTCATCAGAGATTTTAACTCATACAACATTTTCCTTCAAACAAAATTATCATCACTCTTAGAGTGCTTGCCTATTAATTAACTCTATGAGTGGTGATGGTTTTGTTTGAAGGAAAATGTTGTATGAGTTAAAACCTCTGATGAAGAAGAGCCTCCAGAGCTTTCGAGATATAAGGTCCAATAAAAACTCATTGAAAAATACAATTGTTTCTTTAATCCAACACTGCCGGAAAAAATAGCCTTCTATATTTGAATTTATCATCTCGGTCTCACTCTACATCGACGATATTCTACAAATAATTTGTGAAATTTATTCATTCATTTTTGGCTTTGAATTTTAATGACAATTATCATAAATCAAGTAAGAAAGTGTGAGTAAATCGTTGTTGTTTTCAGCTGTATAGGTATATGTTTTGTTCAAAACTATGTGTAATAAGTAGAGCCCGGATTCCTATGCAATTGCATATTCTATTTGCTAATAGCTACGTCACTGAAAACCAATTTTCTATCCGAATCATGCCCCTTGGAGCTAGGGTTCAAATTCTATATTGCATATTTTTGCATATTTGGTCAATATTGCATAAAGTTGCATATTTAAAACTTTTTGGATATTTTAAATTTTTTTTCATTAAAAGTTTCATTTTATTTTAATTTTTTTTTCTAAAAACAAAAAAAAAAAAAAATTAAACTAAAAAAAAAAATTTAAATCCTTTTATTACATTGTAAAAAATAAATAAATATATATTTTTTATTCTTTATATCCTCTTTTAAGAAATAAATTTAGTTTTGCTAGAATTTTCGTTGGATGAATATCAAGTCAGTTGTGTTCCATAGTTCGAGGTCAAATTAATTAAAGAAAAAAAATGCCAAAACAGGGGTCCTCGTTTGCTTCAAAAATTTCGCAATGGATTGCTCCCTATGTTTTTTTTTTTTAATTAAATTTAGTTTTTATTGTGAGACCAATTTTTTTTTTTTTTTTTAATCATTTCCTTGCAAAAATAAAACACGATTAGTTTTACATCAGTAGAAATCATGATTTACCTTTAATTTGAAGCCATTTACTTAATATTTTTGCCATAAATATATTGCATATTTTAATACTTTTAATGCATATTATATGGCATTTTAGCGGTTTTTGCTGCGTAAAAATCCGGGCTCTAGTAATAAGGTTCTCATATGTAACCAGCAAGAACATGGTAAAAACTAACTAGAAGTATGGGGGAGAGATCTAATATTAAGAAGATGCTTGTTGAGATTTGGGAAAAATAGGAGCACGAAGCTTATTCCAATCACAGGGACAAAGTAACACATGAAAAACCTAGTTTAGAGAAAAATGAGTTAAAAATTTGTTTGGTCCCTTTTCTCTTATCTCACATTTATCTTGTTTTTTCTTATAAAATACATAGATTCTGATGAATCGAATACTAGAGAATCGGAATCAGTAATAAAAAAAAAAACTCAATTTCTTTAAACTTTTTTAGTAAATCGGCTCTCATGAAAAATTAGCCCAATGAAGACGGTCTCATTTACTCACACTAAGTTGACTGATGATGCCATTAACTCATCAAAGTTGAAACAAATTTGACTTTTTGCTTAGATATCAATTGAAATCTACAGCCACATCTCCAGATATAATCAGACTAAAGTAAAATAACAAATGAAAGAAGTGAATATTTTAATGTTAAAATTACTTACTGTGGACATGCTCTATGTGCTTTCTGGAGTTCTTTTTGTTTTTGTACATTTGAATCGTTAAATTTGAGAACTCGACTTTCAGGAACCCATTCATCCCAGCTGAAAGATAATCAATTCAATTAAAATTAATTTGTCGTTGAATTATATTCCAATAGCGTGTATAATTGTAATATTAATCAAAAATAAGTTTTGTTTGGACTTAATAGATAATTAAGTTTATATGAAAACTAAAATTTGGACATTATATACTTCTAATTATTAATAAGAGTTTGTCTACTAATTTTTATATGTAAATATATCTGTATATGATTCAAGGAGGATGGGGGAGTTAGAAGTAAATGAACACCAATTACTGTTACTATATGGATACAATAAAATTAACTTTTTGTCTATCAAAATAATTACAAACAATTATTGTACATTTCAAATTCGACCCCAAAGTTAACCCATTTTTGTAGAATGACCCATATATATATATACGAGGGTGAATCAAAAACTAAGTTACACTTCCAAATTATGACCATTTATGAAATCACATAAACAACATATATTGGCAATAGACAATGTAAGTTAAATTTTCCAATAGTCCTCAAGAGACTGTAAACATTACTCGAAACGAGAATCACCTCCAGGGATATATATATGTAAGCACATCATACAATAGTTTTGGAATCGTCGTTCACCGAGATTCTTTATCAGCTTACAGGACATATGATGATTTTGGAGGTATGGCAACATCCTCCATACAGTTCAAACTTTTAACGCTAAGCGATTATCATTTGTTTGGTAAGCAGAAAAATAATCTCGGTGGTCGACAATTCCAAGACAATGAGGAGGTTAAAGCAGTTATCTTCATGTGGTCCAGCCCTGGAGGGATTTGGACGTTTCGAGAAATGTTGGACTATTGGAAAAGTTAACTTATATTGTCTATTGTCAATATATGTTGTTGCCTATATTTATGTGGTTTCATAAATGGTCATAAATTGGAAGTGTAACTTAGTTTTTGATTCACCCTCGTATATATATATATATATATAGTTCTCGCTCAGGGGCCCACATCTTGTGGGTACGTGGATGGCGACCACGAGCTGCCCGAGCTGGGACAGACAGTCCTTCAGTTATTTGTATGTCTGTCTCTTCTTTCCTCTTTTCAACAGGCGTCAGACCGTACGACGGGCCGGCCTGTCCTATTTCTTCCGGTCGCAAAAACGCTTGATAGGGTTGGAGGGAAATAGTGAGGTCCGCCGACCCCGCATCGCGGGAAAAAGGCGAGGATAGAAGATATATATATATATATATATAGTTCAATGAAGAGTAGAAAATTGGCCGTGGTGATGATTGAATAAAGGAACTCTATGAGTAGGGCAGCCATATATATATATATAGTGTAAAAATTTTGAGTTTTATTCTTTTTAATCTGGCATTTGTAGTAGTAGGTCTATGATCTTAATATGAGCATCACAGTCTTGATATAGTTTTCGTAAAGTTTATTATTGTGTTATTTATGAACCATAGCTTATGTAATATTAATGTTATCAAATGCTTTTAGTTTTAAAAACTAAAAAAGTAAAAAGATGATAAAAATATAATCCCTATTTGTCATGATGATTGTCACAAAAAAGTAAAATTCTTCGTGAGTTTGATCAATAGTGATAAAGAGAGTTTTGTATCTCAGATTGACTCCAACATCAAAAGAATTTTACATAAATATATAAACTTTCATTTTTTTATAATTCATAATGTAATATTATTTGATAGAAAATAAAAACTGTTTGACCCAATGCTAATTAATCAAACTGAATTCAGAGAAAATGAGAAAAATATCTTATATATAAAATATATTTCATACTTTTTATTCCATCCAGCATAATGGATATAATATCTGATTTGCTTATCTTTTACTTCGCTTTCTAAACATTTCGCTTCATAAATGAGAGGTCCGTGAAAACAGAGAACTTTTTCTCCTAAAAAAAAAAAATTAAAATATAATAGTTATAACAAAATTAATAACTTTATTAATTACCTTCTTGGAATTTAAATTTTGGGGGCATGTTTAATAAATTTGTTTATATAACAAATTAATCAACCCCAACAAATTTGGGTGAGTATAATAGAAACTATAGTGGTTTTAGGGCGTTTTTTAATAATTTTTTAAAAATATATTTTAAAAGATAATTAAAAAAGACTTTTGCTGTCACTAGTTATAGCTTTTGAGTAGTTGAAGCACACTTGGTGAATGTGAGATAAAAAAGAAAAAAAAATTTAACGGCGGGAGTAATATGCTGCTATCTAGTGAGAGAAATCGAAAGCTAGGGCCTGAGGGGACGGCGGACGCGGGATTTTCAAACCGCCCCTCCCAGCCCGTCACCCTCTTAAATGAATAAATTTTTGAATAGAAAATATTTTTTATAATTTCTAACTGTATTTAAAATTGTAACATCATATCTCTCGATACATTTCTCTTTATTTATCATTTTCAGAGTTTTTAGTCTCTCATATCCTCCCTTCTACCCTTCTGGCAAAAAAAAAAAAAAAAAAAAAATAAATGATTTTAACAATCTATGAAAAATATTATTTTTAAATAATGCCATTGAGTGTGATAAGAGGGAATGCAAATTTTTTTTAACGTCTCATACCTATATATTTAACGAATTTGAATCAAAGGGGGGGGGGGTGCATCATCACTTCAAAAAAAAAAAAAATAAATAAATAAATAATAAATAAATATATATAAAAAAATAAAGAAAATTAAAAATATTTATTTCCTTCAAATTGTATAAAACAAAACTACTAAAAAATTTTTTTGATAAAATCACTAGCAATTTATTAAATTAAATTTTTTTAACATTTGCTAGTGATTTTATCAGAAATTTTTTTAGTTGTTTTGTTTTATACTATTTGAAAATATATTTTTAAAAATAAATGAAATAAAAGAAGACATGTTGCCCCCCCTGCTCACTCCTATAGGATGATAGGGAGAGGGGAGCAATGTGCTCTTGCCCCCCCCTCCAGTTCCTGTGCCTTTGGAGATCTCCTGAGTCCAAAAAAGCTGGGAACAAAACATCTCAAAGACGAAAAGAGCTAAGAGGTTGAAATTTGATATTTGAAGTTAGGTACACGAAGCTTTTGAACAAAATCGGCAAAGAACACAACTTTCGATTAGGAGTTGTATTCTGTGCGAGGATCCCACCAGACTTATTGCCATGGTAACTGGTGTTGGTATCAATAATACAAAATGGAATATAGTGGTTGGCAAAGAAATACTTTTCTGAATATAATTGAACATCTAAATCCACATAAATACGAATTTAAAAAGTAACTATTGTATTTTAATTTTAAAAAATTGTAGTATAGCCTATTCTTGGCATCCACGTTAGTTCTTTGAACCTAGCAAATATACTTATTGATTATGACTTAAAATTATCATCTTTTCATACTTTATTAAATACTTTCAGTATACAATTGTATAATCGTTGTATAAATATCTTATATTATCTAAGGCAATGCTTCTTAAACTTTTTGAGGTCGCGGCCCCCTTCCAACCCAAATCAATATCTCACGGCCCCCTTATATATTTTTTGTTTTTTAATTGGTTAAAATACTACCAGTTGCAAATATATTATCATTTCAACTTGATTATCGAAATTTTATAATTTAAACTTATTTAATAATAATTATTTATTTGTTACATTTGAGACTCTTCGCGGCTCCCCTGCGGGTAATCCATGGCCCCCTAGGGGGCCGCGGCCAACTGTTTTTAAAAGCTCTGAACTAAGGGCCGGTTGCTTCACTTCAAATTAACTAGCTATTCCTCGGGTAAGCTAGTTGACTATGACTTCCGAGTATTTTCACATCTAGTTAAGCTAATAATATCCCCAGGTCGTAGTTAATTAGCTAAGTAGCCTTAGCGCCCAGAGGAGTAGCGAAGAGATTTTCCTAGGGTCAATTTTATTTTAGAAATCCTCGGGATTGGGAAAAAGTAAAATGCACGCCGAAGGGCCAACTCTCCTTGGCTATAAAAGATTTAATTTTAACTGAAAAATTATTAAAAGAAAAAAAAATCTGGTGTAATAATATTAAAAAAGATTTAAGCGAAGAATGGAAAGAATTATATAAAAAAGCACAAGAATTGAAAGAAAAGTTCATCAAAATGGATCAATTTGTAAAGGTAGTAGAATTCAAAATAATAAATTTACAAATTATCTTCTAAATTTCGAAAATTTTTAGGACAATCAAAGAAAAAGAAATCGAACAATGAAGTCGATTGAAAAATTAAAAAATGAACAAAAACATTGTTTGGATCTGATAACCGATTTAGAGAAATTGGAAAAAGATCTGTCTAATGTTAAAATCCAAATGAAGAAGCAATGTCAAAATTTAAAAATGTATAAGGTAAAGTGCTTAAGATTAAAAAAAATTATAAGCCGCCTTCACTTTCTATTAACAGTCTCCATTTTCCTAGGAATATTTAGATAAGGTTGTGGCACACGATGAAAATTTTAAAGAGCCGGTTGATATTTTAAATAAATATGCAACACTAGATGATACGAAAACCAAATTAAAAGTTCGTCTTGACCTATTATTAGAAAATATTGAAAATTTAAATGAGGAAATGGTTTATATTAAAGAGGTAAATATCAATTAAAAGCTTTTGTTTATTGAACACAAAAAAATATGCAAATTATATATATGGGTGATTCTACGCTATTTGGATTTTTTGTGTCCAGAAACCAAATATACTCTGTTCAATTTAATATTCATGATTTCCTTAGTTGACATTATTTTCGTATCTGTTATGATAAAGGCCAGAAGATATTTTAATTTTTTGAGTTTTATTAGCACCAGAAGAAATATGTTACCTGAAGAAGGACACTATTGGCAGAATTGTGAAAATTAAGCTAGGAAAGTGACAGACAATTAACTATTTATAATGAAAGCTGAATTAATATTAAAAAAACATACATATTATATCTATTTGATATTAAGGAAACAAAATTTCGTCTCTACCCGTGGGCGGGTATTTTCCCTGACAGAGTTTTTTTTATTCCATTTTTTGGCATCGAAGGCCATTTAGACCCCGTATCTATTTATTTCAATTGGATTGGTAGCTAAATCCAATTGAAATAATTTTTGTCGCATTAGACGGGATGCGAACCCTTGAATGTGCCTGAATAATGACAGCCAAACTAATGACAAAACCACACATTACGTTAAAAAAAAACAATACGCGTCTTTCTTGCCAAAGTTTCGACGTAATTCATGACATTTACATACAATAAACATTGCATTGTACATATGTAGAGTTACGTAACGATAAAATATAAAGAGATTTATTTACCAGAATAAATACTGCATCGACTGGCCCACACACACTTTATGACAATTCAACAATAACTAAAGCTATATTATTTGAATTATGCTCAACACCGTTAGCTTGCTTCTTACTTCAGACTGTACTATGCCTGTTATTCATGGCCATTGTTATCCTTTGGCAGTTTTTATGATAAATTTTTATCTTTTAATTTTTCCAGAATAGATGACATAATTTTTAGGTCACGTGAAAACAAGTATTTTTTTTTATAATAACAAATACTTTTAAAATGTATTTTCATTAATTATGTTTTGGGGTTTACTTATGTTTATAATTATGGTAAAAAATATTATGTCAAGTTAATAAATAAATGAATGTCGAACAAAACTAGTAAAAAAACTAGAAATGGGACACCCAGAATACTGACATTTATGACTATTTTCAACTATTAATTCCTAAAATGAAACAGTTATCGTGAATTGACTAAATGGCCCCAATAAAACACGATATTCTTTATTATTTAAGAATACAGTATCAATGATATAATTATTTTAACATATATTTTTTCCACTGACCAATAAAATTCAAATAGCGTAGAATCACCCATATATATATATTAATATTATTATGGGAATTTTTAATTATAGACCATATTATGTATTAATTATTTATTAAAAATATAAATACTGTACAATGTATAGTATTTATATTTTTAATAAATAATTAATAACAAAATGTGGTCTATAATTAAAAACTCCCATAATAATAATACAATCCACAAAAGCTTTAATAAACATATATAATAATTTTGAGGGGGGGTGCACCTAAGATAGCGCTTTGTCTGAAATAGTTGGCGATTTAACAACACTCTAAAGACTAGCCAGATGAGTATGTTTGTTTGAGTTTACTAGTATTTGCATGCCCTGGGCTCGAAACAGGACTTTCCTTTTCCCTTATCCCAACAAACACATCCCCTGGCTCTCTCACCTAAAATGAATAAAATTTCACTCACAAAAGTAAATCTTATATTTGAAAATCAACAGAATCATTATAAAAAAACTTTCACATTGAGGATGCAAATCGTAAAACTTGAAGAAAAATTACGTGAAGTTAGAAAAGAATGTATTCATTGGGAGAGTAAAATTTATAAAAATAAATTAGAAATGACTCGACAAATTGCTGAAAGAGAAAAGGTAAATAATTAAATATCTTTTTAAGTGATTGAGAAAAAAAGGAAAATAAACAACTCTCAATTTGCAGAAACATTTCCTTTCTTTCTCTAAAAATTGAAATAAACAAGGGAGAGTAGTCAAGGGCGTAGCTTTACTCCATTCTGGAGGTCTAGCTAGAAAAAGGCTAAGCAGCTATTATTATTTCTTTATTGTATTCAAACCCACAGCGACGTTTCGGTCGACTATGCGACCAACTTCATGGCTAGAGTTTAGTCAATAAAAACTCTCTTATGTTCTTTTTTAATTCACTTTAATTTCATATTGACTCTGAGTGGGCCCTGAATATAATTGTGATTCCAAAAAATGTCTACCAAAGAACATAAGAGGATTTTTATCGACTAAACCCTAGCCATGAAGATGGTCGCATCGACCGAAACGTCGCTGTGGGTTTGAATCCAATAAAGAAATAATAATAGCTGCTTAGCCTTTTTATCCATCCTTCTACATTTTGATTCAGTTATTCACCTCGCTTACATTATTTATTTTTCAGATATACGCTGCTTGTTGGAATATTTATGTTTTACTCAATCAACGAACCCGACAACCGATTTTGGCTTCCCCGGAAACAATCATGTATCATTTAAAAAGCATAAAACAAGGAGTCGATGCCTTGAGAAAAATGTGCTTTTTAAGCGAAACATTTGCAAATGAAAAGAATCAAAATTCAACTCAACAATTGAAAGGTGAAGTATAGTAGTATAAGCTATATTATTTTTTAGTATATATATATATATTATATATAACATATATTTAAGCTTATTTACACATAAAAAATTTATATAAGTATAAATATATAAATTTATTAGAAACTTTTTAGACTGGCTAGGTATATCACCAGTAGAATACTTTTTTGTGATAAACTAAATAAATAAATTCGTGTTTGAATGGGGAAGCGCCCCCTGGAGTCGAACCTGGACCGTCACGCGCGGTCTACCTTTATCCGGTCCAATAAACACAAACTCTCGCATCCGCCTAATATACTAATGAAATTAAAATTTCATTGACACGAAAAAGGCCTTAAAAACTGACGGTAGTCCGCCCGCCGCGAAAGCGTGACGGTCCTGGTTCGACTCCAGGGGGCGCAATTTTTGTCCAATCAAACACGAACTTATCTCGCAAATTTGTTATCTTAAACGATATATTGACTGGCGTATTTACAGTCTATTTGAGCGTTCTTTGAAAAAAATTCAATCTCTTTTCAAACAAAGCTCTAACTAGTTAATAAATAAATAAAGAATAGCTTTGATAGAAATTTTATCTGTTTATCAAATAAGGTAATTAATATCATTAATTTGTGAAAAATAAGTCTTTATTCTTTTTATTTGTTAATTTTTGTTTCATAGATATTTTTAAAAATGTATAACTTGAGTAAAAAGTTGTAAACCTTAACAAAATGATTTATAAAATAAATTTTTTACTGATTCAACATTTAAAGAGGCTAAAATTGGTTCCTTTAATTAAACGAGAGATTTGAAGATTTGATTAGAACAAATGGAATTTTTACATTTAATTTGATAAATTCCATGGATTAATTGAAACACAACTCTAGTTCCCATCCTATTGGTGATCCTATTTGTTTTGAATATAAAAATAAATATTTTTTTTTTATTTATCATTCATCTTCTCTAAATTCTTACCAAAGATGTAAAATTATTTAATATCGGTTTAAGCTTAAATATTTGGCTTATTTGTGGTTTATTATAAAAATATAAAAAGTCGTCTGGTAACAATTCAGCAAATAATCGAAAACAATA
Source organism: Euborellia annulipes (assembly GCA_023213315.1). NCBI lineage: Eukaryota > Metazoa > Arthropoda > Insecta > Dermaptera > Anisolabididae > Euborellia > Euborellia annulipes. Next base: position 38,144 of record JAKCPI010025815.1, on the reverse strand, counting down.
CTTTAAGTACTGATGGGATATTATAATGTAAAAATACTTTTGACTTACTTTGGTAAGAATAGTAATATGCAACAATTATAGATTAAATCTAATAACTCTTTATTCGACATCCGAATGTTCTTCATTCTGACGCAATAGAATATAATTGTCCATATCAATAGTGCGACAATTGACAAACGCATATCGCAATTTCTCAGCCATTATCTCCTTTGATGAATAATCGGGCAGGCGAAGTTGAAAGAAACACGTTTGGGCTGTAGGCAGAGTGTCCCAGGCTCCTTCAATGTGAATTATCTAGAAAAAAAAGAAAATTGAAATTTTACATGCGTCGAGACACCTGAGCGCCGTCCCACAAAATGCGTTCCAAAAATGGAAGCAATGATGGGAACGGTGTAATGCCAATAGAGGGGACTCTTTTGAAGGGAACACTGCTTCAAATGTTCTACAATAAGCAATAGTTAGGTTTCTTTTCGAACACACCTCGTATAAGCTTATATTACATATATTAATACCGTAATATATATATTTTAGAAGGATGAGGCATGCCTTATATCTGAGGTATGCTATTTTCTTGGCAATGAGAAAAATCCTTTCGACCTCGAAACAGTAGAGTCTTCAAGAAAATATAAATTGGTTAATTTTATTATAAGGACATCGGCCAAAAATAAATACTTTTGCGTATTATCTGTTTTATTTGTAGATATTTCGATTCCAATGACATAGAATCATCCTCAGTACAATCAACAGATGTTTTGCAAATCGTTAACTCGTCCCATCCAATATGACAAAACAGCTGAGCATTCCATGAATGCAATATTCATAATTACGATATAAATTTAGATTTAAAGTCCTTTTTACGGTTGATTTTTATCGGTTTATGTTTATGAAAATTGCATTCATGGATTGCGCAGCTGTTTTGTCATATTGGATGGGACGAGTTATAGATTTGCAAAACATCTGTTGATTGTACTGAGGATGATTCTATGTCATTGGAATCGAAATATCTACAAATAAAACAGATAATACGCAAAAGTATTTATTTTTGGCCGATGTTCTTATAATAAAATTGATCATCTTTACGGCCATCTACAAACAATAAATTGGTTAAAACGTTGCTATACTGCCATGTCAAATATCCTGACAACTTGACATAATTTTTGTCCTGATGAAGAGTGCGATCGGCACTCGCAAGGTCGACAAAAAATAGACTTTTATTTTATTTTTCGCCTTGACTGCCCTTATGCCGCATCCTCATATCATAATATCCAGCCATCAAGAAACAACTAGTTAAAATCCTTTAGTTTTTTTATATATTTTTATTTCGAAGGCATTTCTTTAAATATTCAGATAAAAAGATGCTTTTTCTAATTACCAAGAAAATAGCATAAACCTGACCAGATTTATAACAATTAGAATTACTAGATTTAGAGAATTAGAGTTCCGGGATGACCGAGTTGGAGCTCGATGGAAAATTGGAAAAAAACTAAAAAAGTACATCAGTAAAGTAATAATACTTCAATACGTAATTTCAATTTTGTTCCGAAAATAGTATATATTTAATATTTGAAAAAAATCGTTAGAGCCGTTTTCGAGAACTGATGTGCTTACATATAAACAAACAAACGTTGCTCGTTTAATAGTATAAGATATTAATATTCAAAAAAACTCCTCGATTACCTGAAATTTCAGATTGAGGTCAGAGATGCAAAGCGGAAGTCGAGAACGGCCAGAGACAAATCGTAAAAAGAGAACTTGCTCTTCATTAGAGAAACTTTTTAATATATCCCAAAACCAGGTGATTATCGTGTCGTTAGGATCAAAATCTCGGTATCTGTAAGAGATATGAATAAACATTTTAGATATTTTTCGTTTAGTTAAAAAAAAAAAATTTATTTACTTTGTGTAATGTCGTAAAGAATCTAAATCAATGAAAGGTTGGCCACAAACAAGCTTTTCGAAATGTTCATATGTAATCATAGAAAAAATAGGTAAAGGAATGATGCTAGCTAAACCATCTCGCATCGATCGGATCTGAAAAATAGAAATATAATGATTAAATAGACCTATACACAACTAAAATAATCTTGAATAAATATATTTTTTCTTAAAGATGAACTTGGATTTCGAGTAGAGCAAGTAATTGCTAATTGGCGTTTCATTCAGGGACTGAACAATATGAACTAAAAAAAATAATTTATTTTTCTAAATATTTAAAATAGAAATCGAAAAACAAACCAGCTAGAGTGAAAATAGTCTATCAATAGGAATCAATAAATCTAAATTTAAATCTTAAAGATTAACTTTTTCTGTAATTGAAAGGAATTTACTCACCTGGTTGTCCATTTCATGTAATCGAAACTCGACACATTTATTTATGTATTCTTCACGATTGTAATAATGTAGTGAAAATTGTTCCCCTCCTGGGAATACAGGCTTTTTAACTCCAGACACCCAGGTATAAGTTGTGAAAGAACTTTCAAGAAGTGCCTAAATAGAAAAATAACTTCTTAAAACTCTATAAATTTTATATATTATATTCCAATTTTCTTTATGCTACTTAAATTCCAAGTGTATATATAAATTATTATGAGAGTTTTTAATTATAGACCACATTTTGTATTAATTATTTATTAAAAATATAAATACTGCTCCGACTCAAGTAAACTAATCTTTAAGGGACTGTTACGTGCAATTTATATACAACAACGTCAGCGCCATCATGCTTTTTATGTAAACATTTGCTTTGATGATTGTGTTCAACTTCATGGGAACGAGTGTAGATGGCGCCCAAGTTTGTGTCTAACTTCATAAAAATGACTGTAGATGGATTTTTAATAAATAATTAATAACAAAATGTGGTCTATAATTAAAAACTTCCAAAATAATAGCCAGTATAAATAAGATATTTACATCTTGAAAAGTATCCATATCCATAGTTAAAATGGAAAATAAGCTTTGAGCATAGTAAGTGTCGTTTTCGAATAAATCTTCTTTTTTAGCATATTCGCCAATGAGTAGTTTCCAGATTAGTGGGCTTAATGGAAGTGGCAGAGGCTTTTTCGTTCTGATGGCAATTCCCATCATTATTCCTAAAAAAATTATGAGGCATATAAGTAAATATAAATCTAAGAAGAGGATTAGTGACGAAAACGTATAAGAAATAAGAATACCTAGGAATTTAAAGTAATTCAGTTCATGTCCTTCAATTTTGGGATTGAGTACAAAGCGATCTTTATTAACAGCTGACTCAACAGTGTGATTTGGTGTCGGAATTAAGTATTGCATTTCTCCACTCGTTAATTCTTCACACATAAGTGTCATAATCTCGTCAAAAACTCCACCAGCGTCATCAGCGCCTTCTCCCATCAATCTCACCTAAAATAAGAACAAATTTAAAATAAATAAATATGCAAAAATGAAATAAAAATTACCTTCCAAGCTCTAGCAGGCATTCTTAATTCACTTGGCCAGATGTTTAAGACTTGGGGTGCAAGTTGCTCAAATGCTGAAATCGAATAATTTTGGCCAGTGGAAGTCAAACGTCGAACTGTAACGGTCGGACTCTGATTTCGAGGGGAGCTCATTGTACGATTCATGACTAGAATAATTGGATTCATTATTATGTGTATATTTAAGTATTGTTTGACTTTATTTTTTAAGATTGAAGACACTTGAGGAATCATCCATTCACAAGGCTGATTTAGACTTTGTCCGTTTAACGGCTAAAAGAAAGAAAAGATTTCGTTATTAATATTAAAATTTGAAAAAAAAAAAAAAAAATGTATAGTTTAAAGGAGTAGGTAGATCATTTCGGTTGTGGGGGTAAAATCTTTCGCATTTAAAAAAAAATTAACTTCAGAGGTTTTTAAGTACTGTGCACTTGCTCCGACTCAAGCGAACTAACATCTTAGGGACCATTACGACCATTTTATTTACGACGTCAGCGCCATCTACATACAAATGCACATAACAGTCCCTTAGAGGTTAATTCACTTGAGTCGGAGCAAGTGCACAGTACTTGAAAACGTCTGCAGAATAAGCAGTCGAAACGTTGTAGAGTATTTATATTTTTAATAAATAATTAATACAAAATGAGGTCTATAATAATAATAAAAATAATACAAACCACAAAAGCTTTAATAAACACATTTTTTATTGCGAAATATTCTCCCCTCCTCTACAACCGAAATGTTTATTAATATTATTTGATTCATCCTCACTTTTTCTGAATTTATTTGATTTTGTTTATATAGAAAGTTACCTGAAAGCCAAATGGTAATAATGTAAGATTACGTTGAACGTAATCAGAAAAAGCATAAAGCAGCGAGAGTCTCGAGCTTATTTCTTTTGGACTTTTATAAGAAAGGGATGCGTATTTGGTAGGAACTTCGCAAGGCGGAATGACTTCAAATAAACGAACTGGCGTTTCCTTGAAACGTGGAAGTGGAGGACTTGAACTGGCACATGTGTGTGTGCGCCCAGCAAAAATCTAGAAAAAAAGAAAAAAATTTAGTATTCTTAATAAGAAAAAAAGAGAATTAACCAAATGAATGAACACCTGTTTAATTCGCGCGTGTAAAAGTTCAGGGACGATCTGAGGCATTCGGATTGATTTAGTATTGATATCAATTCCAAGTTGGCCTTGATCGTTGTTTCCCCAAAGAAATACTTGGCCATCTTGAGTGAGAACAACAGCGTGCTCGTATCCGAGACTCACGTCCTTTGAAAAAATATTTTTATAATTAAAGAATAATTATTTTTAAAATAAATTGTTTAAAATAGTGAAACTTACTCGTATAGGTATTCCACTAAGAAGTGGCACGTCTTGAGGGATAGAAAATTGTTTTAGGCGATCATCTGGTTGGGCAATAAATTCATTTTTGCCACAAGTATAGAGAATGCCATCTTCAGAGAGAAAAGCAGTGAAGCACGAGGAACACGCCACTTTTTTTATTTTTTTTATTTTCTAACCTTTCAATTAAAGTTGGAGTTGAAGTAGAATCCGTATTACCTGAAAAATTTATTTTCTATTATGATATTTTATTAATCAAAAATTCTTTATTTATCAATTTTGAATTTTACTTCAAAGAATAGAAAAAGTGAAAAATTTATTAAATTATTATTTCATATGGTGTATAGCGCTATATAATCAGGAGAGAAGTTGCTGTTGATGTTATAAGTTGAGAAAGAAAGTACAGGAGCAGCAAAAAAAGAAAGGCTTTGGACGCCAAATCCGGAAGGAGACGTTTCGAACAAAATGTATTCGTCCATCCTCAGTACTTGTAGGCTTATATTTATTTTGGGCACCAGGAGCGAAGGTGCTACGCATGTTTTTCCCAATAAGATGGCGTTGTGTGTCATAAAAAGTATGCCCAAAAAATCAAGTAATTCAAAAATTTCTAAAACAAAAAGAAATGAGTATACTTACCTATTCCCAATTTGCCATCAGTTCCGTCTCCAAAACTCCATAGATGACAGCCATCCTCTGAGATACAAATAGTATAATCTGACCCACAAGCAACATAGCCAAGTCGATTATTTCGTAAAGCCAGCACTTGCTTAGGCGTTTTTCGGGATGCTGATGTTTCTAGTCCTAGTCGACCTCCATAGCCAAGACCAAAAGTAAAAAGTTCTCCACAACTAGTGAGTACCGCTGAATGTTTATCTCCAACAGCCACTTGAATGCAGAAAATATTCTCAAGAGCTTCAATCATTCGTGGCTTGCGATGTTGCAGAATATTTCCGTGTCCGAGTTTTCCACTTTCGCCAGAACCCCAGCTAAACACCTCTCCGTTGGCTGTCAGAGCTAAAGTATGCCCTTCAACCTCTTGAGTTGTAGCGATTTGTACAATCACAAAACCCTAGAAAAAAAAAACAAATAAGTTTGTGGCAAAATACATAAATGATTTCAGAAGTTTACCTGCAGAGCAGAGATGCTATAGGGAGATGGAAGATCCTCAGAATTTCCTTGGCCTAAACGTCCAAAAGATCCCAATCCACAAACTATGACAGTGCCATCGTCGTAGATGCCAAAAGTGCAACCATATCCAAGAACCATTTGACGACAACCAGAAAAAGCGCGAGCCTCTCTCGGTGGCGTAGCTAGCGAATCATCATCCAAAACTAAAACAGATAAAAATCAAAATAAAATTTTTGAATGGGTAATAGATTATTCTAATATTATATTGCTTACAAGCATCAGCGAGTTCGAATACATCTCCTCGACCCCATAGGTAAACTTGACTAGAACCTCCGGGGGCAAAATCGAGAGGCTGTGAATTTGCCCAAAGAGTTAAATGTTGATCCATTTCATGAGTCCATTTGCTTGGATCCATTTTCTCAATATCAACAGAGAGAGATACATTTTTAAGAAATTGAGGAGGAAGCGGCGTTCGCCGATGAAGAGCATGAGCAGTTCGAAGGGTGATTCCATAATCGCGGAGCCACTTGAGAGATCCTGGTTCATTAGCATGCTCCTCAGCACATTGATCCATGCCAAGTAAAACCAAAAGTGAAGCTAATATCTGTGTGTAAAAAATACTTTAGCTAGGCTGTGATTAAGTTAAAGTACTTGTAGTGAATAGAAAAAAAATAACCTGTAAGTAATTGGTGAAGAGAAGTTGTTCGCCTCGTGCAGTAATATCTTTTTCCCAATAATATTGTAATTTGGCCAGTGATGGCAATTCTAAAAGAAATTGTGTAAAATTTGGCGAGCTTTGTAAAGAATGGAATCCATGATTAATGAGGTAACTTCGTGCAGCAGCGAGTGGTGTATAAAAAGAACGTTGATGGATCGAAATTTTAGCAATTTCCTAAAAACCAAATCGAGTTGTTAGTAAAGAAAAAATAAATGGATAGATATGGGCAGGAGCAGCCAATAAATAGACTTTGTATGCAGATTCAATCACCGGAGACGTTTCGGTTCCTTTTATTTAAGAACCATCTTCAGTCCTTAGATCTGTGCAATTGTATTTCAAACTAAGGACTGAAGATGGTTCTTAAATAAAAGGAACCGAAACGTCTCCGGTGATTGAATCTGCATACAAAGTCTATTTATTGGCTGCTCCTGCCCATATCTATCCATCTATACATCTCACAGCCACTATTTCGAACATATCTAAAGAAAAAATAAAATTTTTTTAGAAAGTTAATTCAGGAGATTAAATAAAGAGATCTTTTATTTAATTTTTATTCGCCGACGTTTCGGTCGCCGGCCATCATCAGGGCAAATCGGCTGCCCAATTTCAAAACACAGCAAGGGACAAACATAAAGTTTTTCAGGAAAGCAATAAAAAATATTTTTCATTAGCCACACTGAATGGGATTTTTTAGCTACAAATGAATTATTATTGACAATAATACATGACAATATTTGCCCTGATGAAGTTCGTGATTGATTCGGCGAATAAAAAATTAAATATAAGATCTTTTTATTTAATCTCCTGGCAGCAAAGTTCCTTCGGATCCTGGTTTATTTAGAAATTTAAATTAATCAAAATATGCGAATAGTAGTTAAATTGTGTAGGTTATTTTATTTACCTTAGAAGAAGAGAAGCAAATACTAAGGATTTCATTATTAATCCAAAGCAGATCAAAAATTCCTCCAGAGCCAGTTATCGTGCGAAGAATGAAGCCTTCTGAAATGTTCCAGATATTAACGAGACCTTTCGGTCCATGAAGACATCCGGATGCAAGCATTTCATGATTTGGTGAAACGCAAAGTTGCGTCAAGGCATAAGTATGTCCTTTGACAGTGTGTTTCTTGATAATGAGAGACTTTAGTGGAGTCACATGCCACATAGTAATCACGCCTGATTGGTAACCACATATTAGGATGTAAAGCCCTGGAGGGGATGGCGATTCTGAAAAAAATCAAAATCAATTATTTTTTAGATGCTCTTTAAAATGTATATTCTCATTTTGGCCTCAAAATTGTTTGAAGCACACTTTACTCCTGTATTTCATAGGAAAGATAGGAGAAATGGTTGCCATGGTAACAAAATATAAATTTTATATCTTGAATTCGGAAACTAAATATATCTTCACACCATATTTTTATGATATATACCTGGAGCAGCCCAAGCAATAGCAGTCACAGGAGATTCAACTTTAAATTCAACAAGTTGTTTAAGTTTATGATTCCAAATACGACAAGTGTCTAAATCTCCATAAGAAGCAAAATAACGTCCATCAAAACTCCAATGAAGAACATTCAGAGATGACTAAAAACGAAATTAAGTATTCAAAAATTAAAAGTCTTAAATAGATTAAGCAAAATACCTGATAAGCGTTGAATTCCTTAAATGTTTTGTAGCCTTTTCCATAAAGCAAATTGCCCTTCGAATAAGCAATAATATAACCATGACTTCCTTTTTGAGAATCAATGTTCACCATTGACACAGGATGAGAAGAGCTCTCTTGAATTGGCTTCTCAACGATTCGTATATTTTTATTTAAACAGATATAATAAATCGTAACTTGTCCGGTGAAGGTGCCTACCAAAAGAGCTCGAAAACTTTTATTATTCGATGCCAACCAGCATATGTGAGAAATCCCACCGAGTTTTTTAATTACTTTGTACTTTGATTTTATGAGATTCCCTAAAAATAAAAGAAAATTAAGAAATAGAAATTTGATTTTAATAAAAAAGTATTTTACCTATCCGTTCTAAAATAAAAATATTTAAGATGTTTCCATGGAATGCTGCAAGTATTTTTCCACATTTCGAGAATTTCACTTGGTATCTCCCAAATACTAAGCCCGGAATTTCATTGAATATATTTCCACCCTGAAGGTCGGAGTTTCCAGATTTTCTATTCACTTCACGTTTAAACAGTAAAGTAAAATAAGAATAGTTTTTGTCTTCTTTTGTGTCCCAAAAACGTATAGTGCCATCTCGTCCACTAAAAAAATATTAATTATCACACATAGGGCGTGATTTAATAAGAGTGAACTTATACCGTATATAAATATATAAGGAATATATTTAACAAGAATGTATGTTATTTGTTAGAGAGATCAAGCTCCCGGGAATCGAACCTAGGATATCCAGCCTTTCCGGGGCATCGGTGTGCCATCTATTGCACCAAGCATCCTCGATCTACACCAACAAAAAACTCACTTCCCTTTAAATGCAACTTTTGAAATAAAATTTTAAATAATTCTTTTAAATGCTCCAAATAACAAGAAAACATTATTTTTTCCAATAATAGATAAAAGTTTAGATGATAATAAATAGAAATGAGTTTTTAATTATAGACCACATTTTGTTTATTAATTATTTATTAAAAATATAAATACTGTACAACGTTTCGACTTCTTATTCTGCAGTCGTTTTCAGGCAAGGGCGGATACGGGGGGGGGGGGGGTAAAGGGAGTAATTACCCCCCCTCCCCCGAGATTAAAAAAAAAAACTTTTTTTTTGAAAAAAAAAAAAAAAAAAAAAAAAAAATGTATTTTGAATGTAAAATTTTAAAAATTAATACTTAAAAATTTGATTTGTATTTATATTCTGGCAAACAAGTACAAAATGCGCCTTTAAGTTACCGAAATTAAGAAAAAATTGTGTACTGTGCGACCAGTCACACCAGATTACCCCCCCCCCCCCCCCCGAGAAACACCTCTGGATCCGCCCTTGTTTTCAAGTACTCTGCACTTGCATAAGCAGTCGAAACGTAGAATATTTATATTTTTAATAGATAATTAATACAAAAATGTGATCTATAATTAAAAACTCCCATAATAATTATAATACAAGCCATAAAAGCTTTAATAAACACATTCGTAATATCAGAAATATTTTTTTCGTGGAAGTGAGTGGGCAGGATTAAAAAAATATTAATTGATAAATTACTCTTAAAAATATCATATCTGTACTGTGGTTGCTGACTGTAGTGACCGAAATATTTGTAAAAAAAGAGGGAGAGGGACAGAGAGATCTCTTTCCCCCCTTTGCCTCTTCGTGCGACCATACAATTAACACCCAAACTACAGCTAATAATAATAATAAGATATTTCAGTTACCAGGCTACAAGTGTGTTTAGAGATTCGCTATAAGACATGGAATCAACTCTTGTGTCATGGCCTTGTAGCAAGATCATTTTAAAATCGCACCCAGGTGTAGTAGGGTCTTCAGTATTATTTTGATGTTCGGGGGTAATAATTTGACAATTCAATAACCCTGTCAAATCAGCCATAAATGGTGTTGTCAGGTTTACAAATTCTGCTCTTCGTAAGATACATTTCATCTAAAAAAAAAAATAATAATTAAATTAAACAATGCAGTTCAATTATAACAAAAATCAAATTTTTTTGAGTATCTTATTTTGGTTGGTTTTGCGAAATGATGAAAAAATGTTTTTATACATATAAAAATTTTGTATTGTTGAACTATGGTTGCGTTTTACAAACGCAATCTGTTTCTGTTATATCACCTACTTCAGAAAACAAGATACAATTAAAAACATGAAGAAAAATTATACATTTCTGATATGTATAGATCTTAAATCAAATTAAATTAAATCAAGAATTATATATATCGTGGTGTTGGTTGATGAAGTAATAATGAAAAACATTTGACCCAAAATTTATTAATTCAAATAATAGATAGATAGAGTCTATTTTGTTTGGCTGACATTCCCTTCTTTTATTTATCTAATCGTCCGACAGCCACTGCTTCGGTCAGTTATGAATAGACCCTTCTACTGTTCCCACTACTCTTCTTGAACTCAAGGTCCTTCCTTAAGGCGCTTCAGGAGGCAAGCTGTTCGCATGATTTTGCCGATAAGATGGCGTTGGGGGTCTTAAAAATTTAGCCAAAGAGACCAACTATTACGAAAATATGCCAAAAGATGGCAGGATGGTAGGGCTATATTTAATCACATCTATTTGTTTGATTTTCATTCATATTTTTAGTTTCATAAATATTATTATATATTATATATCTTGCTCAGGGGCCCACGTCTTGTGGGTACGTGGATGGCGACCACGAGCTACCCGAGCTGGGACAGTCCTTCTGTTCTTTACATGTCTGTCCCTTCCTTCTATATTTTCAACAGGCGTCAGACCGTGCGACGGGCCCGCCTGTTCTATTTCTTCTGGCCGTAAATAACCCATTCCGAGACCCCTTTCCCGCCGACCCCCCACCGCGGGATTAAGGCGAAGATGGAAGAAGAAGAAGAAGATTATATATTATATATCATTTATAACGGCAAAAAAATATATAAATAAAGGCTTATACGTGATCTGATAATGCCGGCTGTTAGACAAGCCTGCCATCTTTTACAAGAGTGCTGAACTATTTAGCCGTTAATTTTTAAATAAATACGAAATTTATTTTTTGACTTGGTCACCACTTTATTTAATTATTATAGGTTGGATATTAATGATTTTTACATTTTTAGAATTAAAAAAACAATTACAATTTTCATAATAAAGTTTTTTTTGCATTTTCTAAAAATAAATAAAAAATTATTTTTAATTAATCATAATTAAAAAAAAAGCATTCTATTATGTAAAATGCTCACGAATTTAAATCATTAAAAAAAAAACGCATAAAAATACTTTAAAATGCCTCAGTAGTTTCGGAATATAGATTCAATGTGCCCTCCAGAAGCCCCTTAACATTTTAACACTTGCAATGAAACAAGAAATTGGTCGAAGACGGACAATTGCTACCGAAGACGAGCAAGGGGGTCCACGGGGCACAGTCCCCTGGCTAGACGGAGAGCCTGTCGAAGCTGGGCTTTGGCCGCAAAGGCTATTATAATATATAAATGAATAGGCTAATTCCATTCTATTTTTTTAAATATAAATTAGAAAAAACTCACTAATTGTTTTAGGCACCAGAAACGATAATTAGAAGGAACTTGGCTTGAAAGAAGACAAGCGGAAAGACCTTCCGGAATAAGCATCGTATAGGAAAGACAATCGTTGATATTTTGTTCTAACATCGTTTGAATATTTGCTGCTGGATTCAATGTGACGCCTCCATATCTGGCGAGAACTTCTATTAACGATCGGTTCACCGTAAATGAGCTGGCAAACTCATTATCATGCAGAAGTCCGTTTGCGGCTTTAATTAAATCCTTTTAACAAAAGAAAAAAATATTAATATTTTAGAATCATATATAAATAAATTTTAATTAAAAATTATTATTATTCTTATTCTTAATATATATAAAGAGAAAAACATTTTCTCAAAAAGATTATTTTTTTTATTATTTACAAATGAATTTTAAAAAATAAATTTTTGGGGAGTCTGTAAAAATCAAATATATAGTCTATTTGAAAACGAATATTAAAAAAAATAAATGTATTAATAACTATAAGTTGACTTTTTTTAATTTTTGATGATATTTAGTGCAGTTAAAGTGGAATATAAATATCAAACTGAAATTAAAAAGAAATATGAAATGAAAATGAGCAAAATAAAATTATATTAATTACATATAGAATTAGTAAAGGTCAACTTTTAGAAGTAGGTGATTACAAAATTCGCAAAAATCAGTAAAGCTTGTTTTAATAAATGCAGATAATAAATAGAGGCTACCTGTATAATGAAATTTTGAATATTGAAATATATATACAGGCCGTTGCATAAATAAGTAGCCAAAATAAGATGAAGGCCTAGAGTTAAAAAAAATAAACATTAAACATCTAATCTAATGATATTTTTCAAAATAGCGTTCATTAGAAAATTTTAAATTGAGTCATTTCTTTCGAAAAATCGGCACTTTTCTCTTTTTTAAAGACGTGGGACAAATTGTTAAAAATTGCGACTGTCCCGCTTAAAACGGGACGTCTGGTCACCTTAGATAAGGTTGCTTATTTTTTTAACACTAGGCCTTTATCTTAGTAAGCAGCATGCAAAATTTCACAATTAGTCAAACCATTCTAGAGATAAAAAGGTTAAAAAACAAAAACAAATTTGCGGTTTATGAAAATTGTAAAAAAGGAAGATAAAATTTCACAACAACCAAAGAGAAGAAAATTAGAAGAACGAGAATTTTTTAAATTCTAACAGAAATATATTATTATTATGGGAGTATTTAATTATAGACCACATTTTGTATTAATTATTTTTTACCAACTACAGTATGTTAAAAAATCAAATGAAAAAAATTTATTGTAACATTTTTATTTAAACACTTGCTTTGATGATTGTGTCTAACTAACTTAATGGGAATGAGTGTAGATGGCGCTGAAGTTTGTGTCTAACTTCATAAGAATGAATGTAGATGGCGCTGACGTCGTTGTATATAAAATGCACCTGACGGTCCCTTAGGGGTCGTCCACATATTACGTATCGCGTTAGGGGGGGGGGTAATTCTATATTGTGACATAATAATTGTAGGGGGGTTTGTTTATATGTGACATGTAGGGGGGGGGGGGGGGGCTAGAAAATCCTAAAAAAAAGGCGTTACGTAATATGTGGACTACTATAGTTCGGTTGAGTCGGAGCAAGTGTACAGTACTTGAAAATGACTGCAGAATAAGCATTCGAAACGTTGTACACTATTTATATTTTTAATAAATAATTAACACAAAAATGTGGTCTATAATTAAAAACTCCCATAATAATAATAATAATAATACAAACCACAAAAGCTTTGATAAAGAAATATATTTAAAAAAAATTAATTATTTGAAGATATAAGCAACTAAATATCATCAAAATTTTATATTTATAAATGGAATAAATAATTATAATTGCCTTATAACAGATATAGATGATGATTCTATCAGTTTCTGGATGTGTCTGAGATAAAGTCCAGTAGGCCTTTTCGAATAAGGTAAAAATGCGCATTTTAACAGAGATTTCCTTTAATAAAGGATGTAAATTATTTTTTGCCATTGAGATGGTCATTGCCGGTGAGGGCCAAGGATCCACGTGGGCAGGCAAAGGAGCCCGATCGTTTGCTAAGAGACCAAGCAAACGAAGGAGTTGCCTGAGGTTGGTGATTCCCAAAAGAGATAGATGGTTCCAATGGCCTCTAAACACCCGAAAAAAACCACACCCAATTATAAGTATTAAATAAAAAACAGATAATTTAATATAAGAAAATTAAATTTGAAAGAAAAAAAATTTCTAAATAGGTTATATATTTGAGAAAGAAAAACGCTAAATTTTCAGCAATTTTTTATTAGTTTACAAGGCAATATTTCCAAAAATTTCAGAGACCTATCGGCACTCCTTCTTCTGGATTTCACCTCATTCACCACGTGAGGTGAAATCCACTGAAGGGGTGCGATAGGTCTCTGAAATTTTTTTTGCCTTGTAAACTAATAAAAAATTGCTGAAAATTTAGCGTTTTTCTTTCTCAAATAAACCAACTTCAGCAACACCACTTAAGGAGAATAGGCTATATAGTTTATATATATATATATATATATATCAGTATAAGATGGGTGGAACAAAAGAATTTTATTTGCATTATAAATATTTTTTTAATCTTTTAGGCACAGCAGTAAATTTAAAGAATTATTATAAATAAATAAATGGCCTCCTGATGCACCCACTGATGTGGGAACAAATGATAACATATGAACGCTTTTGAATCGAAATTTACATGAAAATCCCCACAACATTGGCTCTGTGGAGAGAAGAGCCGGAAAATGAATTGGAAAATCTGAAATACTACATCGGTAAAGTGTGCTTCAAACAATTTTCAGGGCAAAATTAGAATATACATTTTAAAGAGGATCTAAAAAATAATTGATTTATGAATTTTAATCAAAATCGTTAGAGCAAATTTTGAGAAAATCGAAAAAACTGAAAAAGTACATCTGTAAAGCAAGGGGGATCCAGGGTGTTTCTCGGGGGGGGGGGGGGGGTAATCTGGTGTGACTGGTGCACAGCACACTATTTTTTCTTAATTTCGGTAATTTAAAGCCGCATTCTGTAGTACTTGTTTGCCAGAATATAAATACAAATAAAATTTTTAGGTATTAATTTTTAAAATTTTACATTAAAAATAATTTTTTTTCGAAAAAAGTATTTTTTCAAATCTGGGGGGGGTAATTACCCCCGTAAAGGGGTTACCCCCTCCCCGTATCCGCCTTTGCTGTAAAGTGTACTTCAAACAATTTTCACGTAAAATTTAACTGATATTCTTTTTAAAGAGCATGTAAAAAATAATTGATTTTTGAATTTTAATCAAAATCGTTAGAGCCGATTTTGAGAAATTGGAAAAAAACTGAAAAAGTACTTCAGTAAAGTAGTAGGACTTTTTGACCGATTTTGTTCAAAAGCTCATTTTGACTGACTGGGAGGGTACCTAACTTAAATATAAAATTTCAATCCCCTAGCTCAATTCCTTTATGCTTAAAATCGTTACACACCCACAAACAGACAGACCAATTTGCGCGATCCACTTCTTTGGTCTCAGGGGACCTCAAAACGTCCATCCAAAAATCTCGACATCAAATTTTTCGCTAAGATCGCTATATATTTCTAGAGTAAGAGAAAGTAAAAAGATCATATAAAATTTCGAGACGAAAAAAATATCTAATTTATGTTAACTATTGTTTCTTGATGGCTGGATATTATGAATATCTAACCCCCTCTTTATTTCTCCATCCTATTTATTTTT
The DNA here is from genome assembly GCA_023213315.1 of Euborellia annulipes. NCBI lineage: Eukaryota > Metazoa > Arthropoda > Insecta > Dermaptera > Anisolabididae > Euborellia > Euborellia annulipes. The sequence continues at coordinate 22,551 of JAKCPI010025815.1, read as the reverse complement.
TAGTCCCCCCAAAAAAAAAAAAAAAAATTACTGTGTACCTATTCCTTTTATATTTTTCTAAAGGTTCCTTGGGCTATAATTTGCCTTAAAGTTTGTTCCAAACCATCTGATATTCATAATAGATATACATTTAGAGACGTAGCAAGGGTGGGAGCTGGGAAATAATTTTTTTATTCAAAATGTTATAAAAAATCTAAATCGAAAGAAATTAGTTTTTGAAAGTACTAGAAGAAAAAATTTTATAGTCTCTAAAGAATTTAATAATTTTAATAGATAACTAATTTTAATAAATAACTAAATTAATAGATAAAGATTAATTTTGAAATTTAATAAGTTTTTTTAATCAATAAATATAATATAAAAAAGAATGAAAGAAGAAGAAAATATTTATTTAATAGTTATAGATAGAAATATATAGGAATTCAAATTCGCATATGGCGCATCGTTTTTGAAATTAGTTGTTTTAAATTTAAAAAAATTTTCTAGCTACCACCTCAAATGTCATTTCTCATTCGTCACTTGATTTAAAATAACAAATAAAATAAGGATTAGTGCAAAATAAACAAGTTCTAGATTAAATGATCACTACTTACGAAAGTCCCAATTGATAAATCGCTGAATAGAGAGTTGCGCGCGCAATAAATACTCGAGATATCCTCAAAAGCCTCATCAAAGCAAACGAGCGCTCTTCTGTTTTATCAATCTTAAATGCTTGAATTTGAAGATTATTTTCATCGAACGGTATTTGTTCATTATCTTTAGGAATTGGAATTCTTTGAGTGACCGGATTGTTTAGAAGAATAATATTTGGTTCTAGTTCCTGAGGCGGTAATTGTATTTGAGGGCTTTGATCATTCTCGTTTAATAAATAATCTGGAAAAGGGCAAATGGACATACGGTTCCAGCCCATCGCATCCCAATTTTCGATATATGGCTTTTGTGGTGAAGAATGGAAAGCCAATGGATTGAAATCTTCGTTAGGTTCGTCCTCAGAGCCAAAGTTTAAGAAGTTTTCTAAAAGAAAAAAAATTGAGGGTGTAAAAACTCGAACTGTTTACTTTTATGTAAATGGATGGATGTGAATATGTAGAGAAGCCTATTTGGCGATTTATGTTTTTTCAGGGGAGGGGAGTGTAAATAATCTAGCGTCAATGAAAACGTAACACTTTGTTTCTTCTTAAGAAGGGCTTTCTGTTCTTAATGATACTCTAATTTAAGAAACATTTAATATGAAATAGCTTAAACATTTCTAAGTAAATTTAACACAAATACAAATCCTTTTAATCAATTTAATACAATTTAAATATAGTAAAGAAAAATATGTCGATTTTCAATTTGTGGGACAAATTAACATAATCTCGATATGTTTTGTTGGATATTAATTAAATATTTTGTTTTTATAAGAGTTTCCAATAAAATAGACAGAGAAAAACTGAAATGGAAAGATTATTTTAAAATTTTAGAAATTTGACTTTAAAAAAATTTCGACATTTTTGTCTTTGTTTTATTTAAATTGTAATTATTTATTAAGATTATATGAATTTGTTAAATTTACTTAGAAATGTGTGTTATTTCATATAAAATGTTTAATTTTTAAATATTTGTACGCAATGAGGGGCTAAGTACATCTTAATTTTAATAAATAAATAATTACGGTATCATTAAAGGCCTAAACACACAGAACGCTTTATAACCAGGCATTTGGCGTTTTTGCAACGCCGCGTTAGGGCGATACGGTTGTATATATAAGGCAAAATAGTATCATCACCGCCACACACGCAGCGTTATGACGCGACGTCAACGCTCTGCAACGCCGCGTCAGCTTTTCGAGTTGTACAAATTTACAACCCCAACGCGCGTTGAGGCGTATTTCTTAACTCAAGATGAATGAAGTAATTGAAAAACTTATTGACCAAGTACGAAAGTACATTTATTTGTATGACTCATCGCATCATCTATATTCTTCACAATACTCGGCTGCAGTAGTTCATGTAGATCCTCAAAACTTTGTCTTGACATACGAAAATACAAAAAAAAAAAACTATCTTCATGACAGCGCAACTCCCGACACAGACGGTGGTATTCACCAAGTTCATGTCTTTTTTTATTAATAGCAGAACTTTCTCTTCATTAGAGATGAGAGATCATGCTTTGAATTAAGCGAACCGACTGGATCGCCCGCCCAGATAACGCTGCCTGTGTGGCATAGCAAAAACGCCTAACGCCGCGTAGAGCGCGCGTTGCCTGATCGAGAAGGAGCAAAGTGTTACGTTTTGACTGTGTATAATTCTATTTATGAAATGTTTATTTACCTTCAGACTTATTTTCTGTGAGTGCATCAAGAAGATCTGGCGCCAAACCATAACTTTGTGAATGTTCATTCATTTCAATTTCTTGAAACTAGAACCAAAATATTTCTATTAATATTTTGACTATCTATCTTCTTTTTTTTTATTTGAAATTCCTATTGGGATCCCCGTTTATTTACCCGAGGTGCTTTCGTGCACGAAGACACACACCTCAAACCCAACCGGCCTCTGGCCGTAGCCATCTGCCGGCACCCCGTGAAGTTACATTATTTCCTATCACTAACCCCTCCTCTAGCTAATGAGCTCACCCTTATTTCTGATTCTTTTATCAAACCTCTTCTATGCTAAGGAGGATGTCCTAGTTTGAGGAGAGACTTCCTCAGCCTACTCCATTCGTAGAAATCGTATTGGGTGGTATGGTCTATCTTCTATATATATAAAAATGAAATGGAAAAATATATGTACAGTATATATCCATAGCCTATGTTCTATAGAAATTCACAATTTTCAATGTATCATTATATAGAATAATGGAACGTGGCTGTAGCTGATACGTTTAATAGGAAAGAGGGTGCAGCCAAATAATTGAGCCTCTATTCAGTAACGAACACTCTTTTTTTGGGACGTTTCGGCTGGGATCAACCCCGCCATCTGTGCCATCTGCTCTTTGAAGGCTGAAGATGGCAGGGTTGATCCCAGCCGAAACGTCCCAAAAAAGAGTGTTCGTTACTGAATAGAGGCTCAATTATTTGGCTGCACCCTCTTTCCTATTAAACGTATCATTATATATTTAGGCAGCTGATATAGTAAGGTTTTCTTGTGAAAAAGTTCGTTTGATTCTACGCAGTAGTTTTTTGTTGGTGCCCTTTTAAATGTGGAAAGAAAAGGAGCAGGATTGTCGGCATATTTTACTTTTTTACTCTAGAAAAGGTAAAAATGTTCAAGCAAGAAAATTTATCGAATTCGACCGTTCATAATCACTTGAAACGCCTAGGGTTTAATCCATTCACATCGGATAATTTTTTTTTCATGCTTAAACAGCATTTTTGCCTTTTCTATAGTAAAATATGCCGAAATTGTTGCTTTTTACTTTCCTTATTTAAAAGAGCATCAACAAAAAACTACAGCGTCGAATAAATCGAACTTTTTCACAAGAAAGCCTTGCTATATCAGCTGCCTAAATACGGCCTAAGAGTGAAGTTAGCTGTGAAAAAATACAATTAAGTTCATTGTTGTGATAAAACGAAATTACTTTCCGAACAAACCAATAAAAAAAAAAAAACTTACTTTGTCTTGAGAATGTGAACTTGAAAGGTCTCGAGGCAAAGTGCTTCTTGAAGGAGGAAAGATTGTAGGTAATATTTGATTGTTTTCATATTCATTTTGAATTGAATTCACATTTTCGGAAAGTGGAACATGATCTTCTTGGTTTTCCTCTTCTACACATTCCTCCATCTGTACATCAATTTCGATCCCTTCTTCTTCCTCTGGTTGTGATTCTTGTTCTCTGGCCGCTTCTTCAATTACTTCTGTTTCTGTTACCCCTTCACTTTCTTCACTTAATTCTTGTTCATTTTGATGTCTCGAATGTCTTCTGTTAAGTTGCATAGGTTCTTCTGGATAGTCCTCCATATTTTCATGGTCTTCTAAATCTGCCATCGCTCGATGGGATTCTGGTTTTGTATTTTCGTATATATTACGCTTCAACATTGCATCCACTTCAGCCTGATCTAGACCTAAGATTTGATATAATGCCTATAAAATTAAAAAAATAAGAAATTATATATTATATACAGTAATATAAAACTTATAATTATATATTAGGGTTTTTCATTTGAAACGAACATATTATTTTTTCGCGGACACACTGAAATATTGTTCCAAACATCGAAAAAAAATTCCCCAGAATTAGTTTTTCTACAAAAAATGTCCTATGAAATATTTAGCTCAAGTGGGTTATTCATAAGATATAAGTTTAATATATTGAGAATTAAAAAATTCATTTAATTTCACCTTTATTGGATTATTTCTTAAATACATTGAACTGAATATATCTTGTGAATAACGCACTTGAGCTAAATATTTCATAGAACATTTTTTGTAGAAAAACTAATTTCTTGCAAGTTTTTCCTTACGTTTTTTTTTTTTTTTTTTGTATCTTCAGCCGTTTTATTAATAACAAAGAAAATATGGCAATTTAATGGAAATAGGATTTTCGAGGCGAACAACAACGAAACGATTCAAGTAACAATAAAATAATACTGGACATTTTAAAGAGTGTCTAATACACTACAGATTGCGACTAATTGGAAAGAAAAATCATAAAACCGAACTGAGTTATAACAATTTAAAAAAAAACAAACAATGATTTACATGTTATTTCAATGGGAATGATCGAGAGGAAGTACTTAGAATTAAAATTAAGGGCTGAAACATGGTGGGAATTTCTTTTTCGAGTTTGGAAGAATATTTCAGTATCAGCGAAAAAAAAATGTTCGTTTCAAATGAAACACCCTATTATATATATATATATATATATATATATATATATATATATATATAAAAAATAATAATAAAAATACCAGTTGAGGTGTCAGAGTAAAAGCATCTTGTCGAGGTGAAGATGGAGGATCAAAATTTAAAACGAATCCATCCATTTGTATTTGTGCGGATTCGTTTAAATATTTACTTTGTAAAACTCCTAAAGTTCTTTCAATATCTAATAATGTTGGAGTTTTCTTGATATTACAAGTTCCTTGACTGATTTTTGCCAAAACATTATATAAATCTTTTATTATTGGAATTAAGGGAGGATTTACTGGTTTAACTTGAATCTAAAATAAAATAAAATAAAAAAATAAAAATACAAAACAAAATAAGTAAATAAAAATGATTATTTACATTCTGCGGGGTGTTTGGTAATATTAACATCTCCAGAAAGTGGCCTCTGCTAAATAATGAATGCAACGATTTCATAGCCGAAATTTGCAATGACGCAATTAACAAATTCTTTTTTTCAATACGGAGAAGTTTTTCCATTATTTTTCGATATTCTTGATCAGAAACAAACGGCGTTGATCTTGAAGAATCTTGATCCTGGTCAATTGTAAAATTCATGGTATTTTGTCTGAAAATCACATTATTATTCATTAATTAAAAATTCATAATTTCGTGTTAACTCGGGTTTATTTGCCATTTGCATTTGATCCAAAATTAGTATTAAAAAAATAATTATTATAATTATTTTTAAAATATATAAAATTTTAAGTTGGGTATAGGAGACTTTGCAGCCAAGGAATTAAATAAAAAAAACTTTTATTTAATTATTAACCGTCGACGTTTCGGTCGCAAATCACGACCTTCCTCAGGACGATTAATTCTTAGAATACAAGATTAACAGTATTATAATTAATTATCATTGCAAATTATACAATATTTATTTAATCTATATGTATTAAGAGTGAGTGACTTGCTCTTAATACATATAGATTAAATAAATATTGTATAATTTGCAATGATAATTAAATATAATCCTGCTAATCTTGTATTCTAACAATTAATCGTCCTGAGGAAGGTCGTGATTTGCGACCGAAACGTCGACGGTTAAATAAAAGTTTTTATTTAAAACCTTGGCTGCAAAGTCTCCTATACCCAATTCATAGTCTACAGTCACTTGTCATCATTAAAATTTTAAGTCAGGGGCTTAGGAGTATGTGGAAGGCAACCACAAGTTACCCCAGCTAAGACTTTTATTCCCATTATGCCAGCTTCCCCCACCCCCACCCCCGCCATTATTAAAGTAATGATAGGGAGTTCAGCGCTGGTAAATAAAATTGAAAATTTTATAGTTATAAATTTTAGGTGATCGAATGAATTTCGCTTTATTTAAAGCATTTTCAAGCTTAACTTATATAAAAAAGATTTAATTAAAATTAACAATTGTCGCAACAAGACTGGGAGTGTTTTTTTATTGGCAAAAAAACACTCACAGTCATGTTAAATATATCTATGACTAGTTAAGTCCGAATCGAGATATTTTGAACAATCTTATTCAAATATATAGATCTCGAAAAATATTTAACTAAAAGAGGGAATATAAATGATGCGGGTTTTAAGATTTAATTTTGAGATATTTAAACAAAATCTATTATAAATATTTTAAATTTTTTAATTTTATATTTACCGGCGGTGAACTTGGATATTTGATCGGAAGTCAAATATGAAGTCCTTCATCAAAACATTATATTGATTACCTTCCAGTCACTTCATTGATAATTGAATTGGCCATCATCTCCGTCATTGTTTGAAAAGATGTAGCAGCTGAAGAGGATTCATTGTTTATAATGACCTCTGCAATTCCCAAGGATGGAGAATCGTTATCATCGGAGACCTGACTCTGGGAACTTAGAACATCATGAATGGGAAGTTCTGCATCTTGAACAAGACTCTGATGATCCTGTGGAAGTTCTGACTGACAATTTAAATAATGAGATGCCTGAGGAGAAAGAGTTTCTTGGGTGTAAACCTCAATTTCGTGTGAATGATGCGGCTCCTCCCATTGCATCTGATATTCCTCTACAACCTGATCAAAATAAATCTGTTGATCTTGAGATTGATTCTGATTCCGCATATCCTGAAATTGTCCAAAAGATTCCTGAGAATTTGGGTCAGGTTCGGGATATTGAGAATCTTGCTCATCGATCACGAGCTCTGGGGTAGATCGGTCATCGAACATTATCTCAGAAGGAGATTGTTCATCGATCATAAGTTCCGTGCGCGATTGGTCATTGATTATTAATTCAGAAGATGGTGCATCGATTAAGAGTTCAGGGAGAGCCGGTTGTTCTTCAATCCCGAGCTCAGGAGATTGAGTTAGAGAATCCTCAGAAGGGGTTTGAGAACGAGTTTGGGGTGAGTGAGATCGTGGTTGAGAGCTAGGCGTTGCTTGTGAAGTGGAAGGGATTGTATATTTATATTTATTTAATGGATCTCGATAATATCTAATAATATCCAGTTCCTCTGGTGTGAGATAATTTAATGGATGAGTTTCTATTGTAAAAAAATTTTCATCTTCTTTTCTCAAACCAGCTAATTTAATGAGACTATTGATTATCTCCGGAGTGATTTCAGCCAAGGTGCTTATGTCATATTCAATTTGTTTTTCGGGTTTAAGAGTCCATAACGAAATATCCGCATTTCTTACTGGAAATAAAAAATAATTTACAATATTTAAAATAATTATTACATGTTATATAAATAAAAATATTTTTTTAGTTAAATTACAAAATATATTAAGCTCCCATTAAGTTTCTAGACAAGTGATGCTCTCTCATTTTCTTTTTTTGTCAATAAGTCATTATTGTGTTTATTAAAGCTTTTGTGGTTTGTATTATTACTAGCCGCGAAGCCCGCCGACGGCGGGCTTCGCGCCTAGCCGGGGGCTTCGCCCCCCTGGACCCCCCATCATCTGGATCGGGCCCGCCTGCGGCGGACCCTCGCCTTTTCTTCTTAATTATGAAAAGAAAATTATTATTACTACTATTCCAAACCAGTGCCTGCTTGAGGATTTGTTTACATTCATGGAATACACAAATGAAAAGAATACTTAAATATTTCTCTATACATTTCCTATGGGAGGAATCGTAACTTTAAAAATTAATAACTCAAAAAGTTATGGGAATTTCGGGATGAAAATAATTTTCCTGTAATCCCGAGAAGGTCCTCTTTATGCATAAAAAATTTCATTTCAAAATTCCAACGGGAAGCTGCCTAAATAGAGCGTGACAGACAGACGGACAGACAGAGAGACAGACGGACATTAGTGAATTATATATATAGATTATATGGGAGTTTTTAATTATAGACCACATTTTGTTATTAATTATTTATTAAAAATATAAATACTGTACGACAGCTTATTCTGCAGTCGTTTTCAAGTACTGTAAACTTCCTCCGAAGTGAATTAACCTTCAAGTCTCTTAGAGGACCGTTATGTGCATTTTATATACAACGACGTCAGCGCCATCTACAGTTATTTCTATGAAATTAGACACAAACTTCAGCGCCATCTACACTCAATTCTATGAAGTTAGACACAATCATCAAAGCAAGTGTTTATATAAAAAGCATTATGTTACAATAATAAATTTGTTTCTCTCTAAGGTTAGTTCACTTGAGTCGGAGCAAGTGAACAGTATTTGAAAACTTGACTGCAGAATAAGCAGCCGAAACGTTGTACAGTATTTATATTTTTAATAAATAATTAATACAAAATGTGATCTATAATTAAAAACTCCCATAATAATAATATTAAATAATAAGTCATTATTGGTTAGAATAAAAAAAGAAAAAATATCAAATGATTATTTGATTTTCTAATATAAAACAGCCCAGGACTGTGAATTAAAAATATGTATACATACGTTGATCTTCTTCATTATCCCAATGAACTTTGATGACATTGACGTTAGGTTTAGCTGAGCCCAAAATGATTCCTTTGGCGTTGCTGATCTTAGATACTATTTTAGAGCCAATTCGAAGTCCTTGGTCCACTCCACCAAAAACGGCCAAAATAGGCCAAATTTCTCTTGATAAAATTTTAAGTTTTGCGTCTTCAGACAATTGATTATTATTAAATAATTTTTCTGAAAAAAAAAAATTAATTAAATTTAAAAAAAAAAGAACAAATTTATTTATTTTAGGATTTAATATTTAAATTGAATAAGAGTTATACAATTTTTTTGTATATTATAAATGTATATAATTTGAACTCTGGACATTAGTGAGAATAAAATTAAGTAGTTTTTGCCCTAAATATGAATGCGCTTGTGCTTTATTAATATTTTACTTAAAAAATTTGTATTTATTTCAAAAAGTATTATCCTAAAAAGATACATTTTCAAGATAGGCTGCTATTTGGAACGAAGCAATGTATTGCGCCTTTAATGTATTAAAATTTTATACATGTTACTAAATCTAGCTTCAGTGTAAAAAAGCCCCCTCCCCACCCCAACCACCTACACCGTGTTCAGAGACATCAAAAATTGTACTAAAAAAACCCGAACCCTCCTTCCCCTACTCCGTTCCTCAACGCATGATGTTCGGTTCGTTGACTTTCGTTTGATTTAGCGATAAGTAAGCCTAGCCTATTCGGTCCATTGAATTGAATTAAATTGAATATTGATGTAAACGGACTTGCTAAAAGTTCAAATATTCGGCTTTAAAATTAGAACAAATTATAAAGGGAAAAATTTTTTATTTCAATTAGATATAACTGAGAATTTTTTTTTTTAAACAATCTATGTATAATAATAAACAAATATTTCAATTCCTTATAGGTACAGAGCAAACTTCGCCTCTACCAATACATTAGGGGAGAAAACCTTGAAATTACCCTTTGGTTTTATGTACAACAATCAGGGGGATAGGAAGGGTGCAGAAAAAAGAACTCACCAAGTGTATTTAATCGTGAACAAATATGGTGCGATAAAGAATTCTTCCATTTGGGGGCTTGGCTGAGCCTGCGAATTATATCAATCAGGTTTTGACAAATAACTGAAGTCTCAGGGGCACATTGCGGTTCTCCAGCAAAAAGTTCCCGTTTTGAAACAGTAGAGAATCCTGATATCCTTACCTAAAAAATAAAGGGAGTCTTATTTAGAAGATAAAAAGATTCAACAGTGTCAGTCTTAGTAATATATTATAATAATTTTAATTATAATATTTTATTTAACTAAATTTTTAACTTTATTAAAGCTTTTGAGGATTGTATTATTACTAGGAACCGACCGAATATTCGGTTTCGGTTACGGTTTCGGCCAGTTTCGGCCAAAAATCCTGGTTTCGGCCCTGGTTTCGGTTTCGGCCAAAAACTAGCCGAACCTTTCGGTCGGCCGAAACCTGAGTTTTGAAAAGATGGGATGAGACTCGCACACAAAAAAACAAAGGCCAGGGGGCGGAAAAAATTTAGTCTCCCCTAAAAAAAATGTAAAATGATTTTCAGGGGAGAAGAAAAAAAATTTTCGGCAGGGCGGAAAAAAATTTCAAAAAAAAAGGTAAAATGATATGAATTTTTTATAGGAAATACAAGTTTCGGTTTCGGCCGAAACTAAGATTGAGGCCGAATATTCGGTTTCGGTTTCGGTTTCCGCTGAAAATCTTGTTTCGGTCGGACCGGAGTTTTTAATTATAGACCACATTTTGTATTGATTATTTATTAAAATATATGTACTGTACAACATTTGGACTGTTTTCAAATACTGTGCACTTGCTCCGTAATTAATACAAAATGTGGTCTATAATTAAAAAGGCACATAATAATTAACTATTATTAAATAATATACTCACTTTTTCACCAAAGCTATTTGAAGAGAAAGCAACACATGGAAAGAGCTGTTGAGCAGGTAGCTTTGTGAATGCTATTTTTGGACAATCATTATTTTTGCCAAAAGAAAGTGTATGAGCGTCCATGTCCAATTCCACAGTCATAACATCTCCAGTAGTGTAAGTAGGAAATTGCAGGGGTAATTTGCCGTGATGGTAAAGACCACCATTAGCTCCTCTATAAAGCCACATTTCACTAGTAGATCGATGATAAATTTCATTTAGGTTTTTCAAAGCTACACCAATGAGAATGCCTTCGCTGTTCATTTCTTGAGGCGTTTCTATATAAACTTGCCATCTATATAAGCCCTTCTCCATAGAAATATTTGCAAGGCTGAAGGCTCGTCCGGAAGATGAATGATAGCAAACGTTATTTTCAATATCACAACCAAAAGTTTTCATAGGATTAAATTTTATATCAGCCATGGGCACAAATTCAATAGTGCAAGGAGATAGAAGGGCATATTTTGCACGAGCTTCTGAAAGCTTCCACATTTCTGATGCCAACGTACAGAACATTCTTTCGACTATTTGTGATGCGGAATATAAATCAACTTTTACGAGTCTTAACGTATTTGAAATGAGTTGTAACCCTATAAGACGAATTTGCAAAGGATGAAGCGATTTACAGATAAGCAAAAAGATTCTTAGCCATTCTTCGTTTGCCATATATGAAGCAGTTATGGAATTCGTCGATGAGGTCGAACAAAGAATAGACAATAATTCATTTAAGTCAGTAATTGGTACTTCGTAATAAATTCTTTCATATTCTGACTTATCTAAACATAAATTTCTTGTTTTATCTCTAAACAAGTAATTTTTTAAATAGAGTTGAATTGCATTATATATATATTCAAGTATGTAAACAGGCAAATTATGAGAATATTGTGAAGATAATAATGCAATAACAGAGATAAATTTGGAGATGGCTTGGCGAGTATTAATTCGATCTTCTTTAACCGCAATGAGATGATCTAACAATTTACAATGTGCTAGCAATATTATATCTTGTGTTTGAAAATTATAGGTAAGAGCAAGGATTAAATTTATTTGAAAATCATCTTCATTATTACATTTAAGTTTATTTATTAATTGTTTATTGATTATATGCATTAATGTGGCGACAGTCTTCAGTTGTACTATATCTTGGGTCTCGCTAAATTGTAAATAATGCATAGTGTTTAATTTTTCACGTTGTAATACAAAAAAATGATTGAAACCATTTATTAAATTTGGCCATATATTTAACATTTGTGTCGAATCACGAGTCTTATAAAAATATTCATTCAATTTTTTAAATAGAAATATTTTATATCTAGTTCTTAATGATTGTAATTTAATACAATGACATAAAAATTTTATATTAATATCGAAATCCATAGTAATATTTTCATCAGGGATTTGTCCCATAATAAAGCGTGACATTTCTTTACATTTCTTTTCTATTATTGAACGAAAAATGAATAAATTTTCCATTCCATCGTCTTGTTTCAAAGGTGAAAGAGATTCTTTATGGGTAAGAAAAAATATACAACGTTCGATTTCTGGTAAATAGGTGTTCGAACCATTTTTCTTCAGTATAAGACAGAGATGGTGTATATTGCGAAAAACAATTTTATGAATCGAAGATAAATTTATTTTGAATAAATCAGAATAATGTAACAATGAAGAAAGTGATACTTTCGAAAATATAATTAAAAACTTTGAATCTGTATTTAAAATAGCCCATTCTTCAACAACAAAAAAATCTTTCATAGCGTTATAAAAATACTCGTCTCGTTCACTCCATGGATAATGTGTTATATTATTGGTGCAAAAGCGACAATTCATATCCATGTCTAAAATATTTCTATTAGGTAGTTCAAGCATATGGACTCGATTTTTATTCGCTAATGCTTCTAATATGAGATTTGTAAGTCGGCAATTGGATTTGACCAACGCATCAGCGATATTAGGTCCTGAAGTTTTTGTTCTTATGATGACTCCAAGAAGTAGACTAAATACTCCAATAACATCCACAATCCATTTAAATGGCGAATCATCCGTAATTGGTGGCGAAAAATGACAAGCCATTGCTAAATTGTACACATATTGATGTACTCGAGAGAAAAGGAAATCTAAATTAATAAAAATATTGAATATTATTGATGAAGACATTAATAAAAGTGAATATATCACTTTTGAAAAGATTGCACCGCCCAGTGAGTTGTATAAAATATCTAAAAAAAAAAAAAGAAAAAATATTTTAATGCAATTTAAATTATTAGTGTTAATCAAGAAGTCATTAATAAAATTTTATTTTAATATTTGTTTTGTAATTTGCATTCAATTAAATTTAATATATTATTTTGCACTCGCCCAGGACTGTAGATTTAACAATAGATAGGATTAGGAAGCCTTATAAAGAAACAAAATATATCTTATTTATTTATTAATTTTTCTTCATCATACCAACAGGTTTCGACCGATGTGCCGTGAGTCTTCCTCAGAGAAGAGAGTCTGGAAATTTGTGGATGTATTACAAAACAAATGATTAAAATACATTACATAATGGTGATGGCATGTACATCCACAAATTTCCAGACTCTCTTCTCTTCTCACTGAGGAAGACCTGCGGCACAGCGGTCGAAACCTGTTGGTATGAAAAAGAAAAATTAATAAGATATATTTTTTTAAAATAAATTTTGTTTCTTTAAACTTCCCTTTTTCAGCATGTGATTAATAGGTATTAAAATTTGTTTTATTTTTGTCAAGTAGAATTGAGTTTTATAGTTGATATATAATTTTAGGTAAAACATTTTATTTAAGAAATAAAAACTTGACTAACTATAGACACATAGAATTGTTTTGACGTTTTCCAAGATGCCTGAAAGTCACGAGCTGCAGTTAAACATCAACGGGAAAATTTATATATATATATAGGCCCTCTACAGTATATATATTTTTACTTTCTTTTACCTATATATGTGATATACAGTATATAGTCTTATATAGAAGTAAGTATTGGGTTTATGTCAACAATTCGATGTCGAGATTTTGATGGAAATACATGTTTTGAGGCCAAAAAAGGGGGTCCCGCAAAATGGTTTCTCTGTCTGTGACCAAAATAAAGTATGAAGGTTTTTAAGCTCGGTACCCCCTGACGCGTGAAAATAAGCTTTTAAACAAAATCGGCCAAAAAGTACTAGTATTTTACTAAGGTACTTTTTCAGTTTTTTTTTTTTTTTGATTTCCTCAAAATTCGAACTAACGATTTTGATTAAAATTCATAAATTAATTATTTTTTAAAATGTATATTCTCATTTTTGCCCTCAAAATTGTGTGGAGCACACTTTACTCTTGTACTTCATAGGAAAGATGGGAGAAATGTTTGGCATGGCAACAAAATATAATATATATGATGTGATAATCACAGAACACAACTTTCAATTACCGAAGATTTTTTTTCTTTTTAATCTATTACTCACATCAATGATTAGATTCATATTTTCAAAGAATTTTTTACACAAAATGAAACAAAAATATTATTCACGTGTTGAAAAAAATGAAAATTCATTGAAAATATATACATATTTTCCACTTGCTTGCAGATCTCTACTTTGGTTGGTCAAGTTTTCATTTTTTTGTCAAATATATATATATATATATATATATATATATATATATATATCCACAACTACAACTCTCAATTCTACTCGTTGAAATGAGCAAAGGCATTTCTTGACGTTTTTATTTATTAATGACCTCTGAAAAAATAGATTTTATTAAAAATTCCTCACCATCTATAAGAAGTGCTCTCTCTGGAGTTCGAACAAGTTCGCCTGTTGCCATCAGAAAAATACTAGCACACGTTTTCAAGTATTCATTCAAAATTATTTTGATAATCGAGATGAAATAACTATTTGAATGTAAGAGGCTTTGTGAAAACAAATGATCTATAAATGTAGAAAGAAATGCTTTCAAATTTTTTTCATGGGGTAAACAATAGGAAAATTGACGATTTTCAGGAAAATACAAATATTTAAAAGAACTGTCCCTTAAAAGAATTAAAATAATTTGAATTAAATGAAGCACAAGTGAAACATTTTCGGAGGAGTAATTGACAAGTCCTAAAATTTTAGAGATTTGAACATGGTCATTTATGGAAATTAATAAAATGTTCACAAGATTCTTTTCACCATATGACATGACCCCTGTTCTCGAGAGGAGATGGCACAGCATTTCCAGTCTCTCTCCTATGGACGGCAATAATAAAGGAAGTCCACATTTTATAGTTTCTTGTAATGAACTTGTAATACTCGTTGGTAATTCGTTTTTTATTAGCTCGAAGAGGAATTCTCGTAGTTGTAATAAATGATTATTTGAATATTTCTTATTAAGAAAAATATTTTGAGCGTAGGATAAGTGCATATGCAATAATTTTAATGTATCAATCACAAATTTTTCTTGATCATTTTTTACTTCAAAAATCTTGGTGTAATCTGATGAGTGAAAATTAATACAAAAAAGTTGTAAGAATTTTTTGATTTTTTCAAGAATCCTATGATTTATTTCTAGGCAAAAATGTCTTTTCGAGGCGAAATATTGTTGGATATGGGGTGCAGCTGTTGAAAATATACTATGAGAAGTTCCGGCACTTATTTGTGAAATAGTAATATTCTCTAAGCCAATAACTTTCTGTGGCTGAATTATAGGAGTCTTACAATTCCCAAGACCTAATTGGCCTAATGAATTATTTCCCCATGCAAATACTTCATGGTTTGAAGTAAGAGCAAGACAGTGGGAATCTCCAGCACAGATGTCCACAATTTTAAAGGGAGATAATTCTTCAATTCTTTGGGGCAAGTAACTCGATGTTTCATTAGAAGAATAGCCCAAATATGGTTCCTGGCCCCATGAATAGATATGACCCACTGATGATAAGGCTAATGAGAAGAAATTACCAGCAGCTACTTTAATGAAAGTGATTCCTCTTAAAAAAATTATTTCTTTTGGTAACAATGATCTTTCTGTGTTCCCATGGCCAAGCTTGCCATTATCTCCGGAACCGAAACTCCATAATTTTTGACCATCATTAGAAATAGCTATAGTATGGGATCCTCCACATGATACATATCCTACAGCGCCAATGTTCGTGACTCGAGTTGGAATATTTCTAGAATTGATATCTCCATGTCCAAGTCGTCCATGGTCACCATCACCCCAAGTAAACAACTCACCATTTTCAGTAACAGCAGCACTATGACGATATCCTGCACTAATATAAATAATAATTTTACCATCTAAAGAATCTGTTATTAGTTTTGGAATTTTTTGGGTAGTTATATTTCCATGTCCTAATTTTCCATAATCTCCATCACCCCAACTAAAAACACGACCATCATCCGTTAAAGCCAATGTATGCCCATCACTACCTTTGGAAGAAGAGATCATTTTAAAAGATGCATTAACATTAATTTTTTTTGGAAGATTTTGGCTTAATGAATCTCCAAGCCCTAAACGGCCATAATTTCCACGTCCACAAGACGAAATGCTTGCATCTTTATGTACTATAAACGTGCATGATTGTCCAGCTTCAATATGTTGGACATTGGTAAATGATTTAGATAATTTTGGAGTTGGAATTCTCTCATAGGAGTCGGATGAAATTTGATTGGAATTATTTGATCCACAAACAAAAACGGAATATTCACCATTAAAAAGGCAAGGCCAAGTTAAAACTTTATTAGTATTTAAATTAATAATTATTTCATATATTAAAAGACTAGCCTTATTCACTGGAAGAGATGGTTCAAATGTGTAATTATGTCTTTTATCTGTGAGAAGAGAAATAGCTTTGGTTAAAATATTTGAATTTATTTCTGGAATGGAAATGGAAGTATTTGTAGACGTAAGTGCAATATCAATCCATTCAATTAAATAAGAAAGTTTTCCCGTTTGAAGGGCCAAATTTAAATATAACTCTAGAGCAAGATCTTTAATGATATTATTTTCACGGTTTCCTAATATAATATTTCTTAAAAAATCGGCAGTTTTTTTGATATTCTCCACGCCTACTGATGTTTTATCCCTTGAGAATGAAAATGCTGGAAGTTGATTAATAAAATCACATGCAATTTCAATTTCATTAAGACAGAATGTGGAGATGTTCAAGTCGAAGATACGTTGTTTAGTTGAGCTAAAAACAAGAGAAGCAAAGGCTCTAATTCCATATTCATCTTCTAGATTAATTGACTCCTCAACTGCTTCTATTCGTTTTTCAGTTTCTATATTTGTTTGATAGAACATTCTAATGCTACTGTATATTTGTAAAAGCAAAACAATTTTGTGCTTTGTTTCCTGAGAAAAGACACTCGATTGACAAATTGATCTTCCCACAATATATTGATTATGAAGAATTTCTTTTACATATTTATTTATCATGTCAGGTTTTAATCCATTCGTTAAAGAATTTGTGAAATTGGAATCTTTCAAAGGCATAATAGCCATATCTTCAAGTAATCCTTTACTAAATGTCATTTTGGAAATGAGAGGCTTGTATGAATGTGGAGAGGCAATTTCGTTGGGATTGATAAGAGCCCAAACATTTCCAAAATCTCGATGGTATTCAAAAGTATTGACGTTATTAAATGACAGCATGTTGGTTCTTTTATCGATTTCAAAAAAATATTAGTACTTAGCTGGTAGATTTTTGAGTTGACAGGTCCACATGAGATGATTGGATTTTAAATGAAATAGAACGAGTTGACTAAATCCAAAAATAGTCTGAAGTCCTGGATGGTGTAGATCTGGTCATTTTATTGGCGGAAGGTTTAGCAGATAATCACAAATAAAAAAGAAAACAAGGAAGAGTTGCAGATTTGTTTATATATTTTTTAGTAAACTTGCTGTTGCACTTGTCAAAACTTACACTCGTCCCCCTCAATTTCTTCTTCTCCTCTTAAATGTTAATCACAGAGTATAAACATATAAACAGAGAGCGAACTCAATGTTAATTTCTGATTCTAATCCGCCATTAGGGTCGCACAATCAGAACGCAGGGAATTTGCGCTAAATTCAAACCAGATTGAAATGAAATTTTAGCCACCTAAACAATTAGGTCGGGACCCCTGCAAGTTGTTTAAAAAAAAAAAAAAAGATTATTATCTTAACCTGGCCTCGAGACACGCCAGCGCTCTCTGATGGCCCCGAGTCTTATAGTAAAGATTAGCCGAAGAATTTAATATTTTTGCATTTTCTGATTCTAAATTTAAAAAAAAAAGAAATAAAATATAGTTAATATTATTAAACTTGGAATATATATATATATATACCTCATAATAAATTCAATATGACCAAATAATATTAATTAGCGAGTTACATAAAATAAAGGTAATTAAGAACACCAATTCGGATTAAAATCATTTTTAAAGAAAAAGAAATTTAAAAAATTCGTAATCTAAAACATTTAATTAGATTTAATTAAACTAGCCACTATTGCCAGGGCTGAAGTAAGGACCGCCGACCCCGCACCGCGGGAATAATAAAGGCGAAGAAAGGAGAAGATATAAATAATTTTTAATGATTTTTTCAAAGCAGAAAGAATTTTTGTGTCATTCAAGTTATCTTCAATACAAGAGCGGATCCAGAGGCGTTTCTCGGGGGGGGGGGGGGGGTAATCTGGAGTGACTGGTCGCACAGCACACATTTTTTTCTTAATTTCCTTAATTTAAAGGCGCATTCTTTACTTGTTTGCCAGACTATAAATACAAATCAAATTTTTAAGTATTAGTTAAAATTTTACATTAAAAATAAATTTTTTTTTCGAAAAAAAGTATTTTTTTTTTCAAATATCGGGGGGGGGGGGGGTAATTACCCCTTTACCCCTTGTATCCGCCCTTGCTTCAATATGAGTTAAAAAAAAAATTTAACTCCTATTGATGAGTTAAAAAAAAATTTAAATCATATTGAAGATAATTAACTAGAATAACACAAAAATTCTTTCTGCTTTGAAAAAATCATTAAAAATTATTTATACTCTTTTAAATTGAATAACGTTGGCCTGAGAATGTCCTTTGAATCATTTCACTGTTCATCAAAAAATATATTATTTTAAACAAAAATACTGTTCTTAAAATTAATTTTGTTTTTATTTTTGATAAAAATAAATTAAATTATTTATTTCTAAATAGATTTTGAATATAAAATGTTTGAATGAATTTGGAAAGGAACTCGATTCGACCCAGGAACTATAGGTCATTTTGATAACTTACCTACCCCAACATGAAATTCGAAGTTGAAGGACAAGGGGGGGTCAGAGACAGTGAAAAAAGTAGGGTCCGACCGAAACAAGATTTTCAACCGAAACCGAAACCGAATATTCGGCCTCAACCTTAGTTTCGGCCGAAACCGTAACCGAAACCGAAACTTGTATTTCCTATAAAAATTTTTTTTTCATTTTACATTTTTACTTTCTCGTACCCTATATATGAAATATATAGAGAGAGAAAGTATTGCGATCATGTCAAAAATTCGATGTCGAGATTTTGATGGATATACATGTTTTGAGGTCCCCTGAGTCCAAAAAAGTGGGTCCCGCAAATTGGTCTGTGTGTGTGTGTGTGTGTATGTATGTGTGTATGTGTGTGTGGACAGATTTTTAGCATGAAGGAGTTGAGCTAGCGGATTGAAATTTTATATTTAACTTAGGTACCTTTGAAGAATCTCAAAATAAGCTTTTGAACAAAATCGGCCAAAAAGTACTAGTACTTTACTGATGTACTTTTTCAGTTTTTTTCGATTTTCTCAAAATTCCCTCCAAGGATTTTTTTAAAATTCATAAATGAACTATTTTTTAGATGCTCTTTAAAATGTATATTCTCATTTTGCCGTTGAAATCTTCTGAAGACCACTTTACTCTTGTTCTTCATAGGAAAGATAGAAATGGTTGCCATGGTAACGGAATTTAAATCTTTTTCTTTTTATTAGATTAAAATTCAATTATTATTTAAATTCCCATTTTTTTTAAATTTATTTGTGTCTTTAATTGTTTCAAAGAAAACATATATGTCTCTCTCTCACTTGCAAACATTATCGTCTCTCTCTACTCTTTTTAAATTCCCTTTCCACCTTATCTTCGCATAGGAACAATGTTAATTTCCTATAGGGATTTGTATGTTAATTTCGATTCAAAAGGGGGTCCCCTTTAGAACTTTTTACGCATTTAAAATTTTTTTTTCCAATTCTTATGAAATTTTGTATTTATTTACGATTCCATATTGTGTATAAAATGTCCAAATATGAGATTAAAATTTTGAAAAATAACCATAGTTTATTTGAAGCAGTCAACATTTAAAATGCAAGTTTGAAACTAAGGTGCTATCGGAAACTAAATATATCTCGACACAAAAAATCTGGTGTGACCAGCACGGTGCACAACTTTCTCTTACCGAAGGGTAAGAGAAAGTTGTGTGCTGTGCGCCAGTCACACCAGATTTTTTTTTTGAAATTTTTTCCCTCGTCGGTTCCTAGAAAAAAGAACGATGAACGGGTCGTTTAAGAGATCGAACGGCGAACGAGCCGTTCTTCAAAAAGAACGATTTTGCCCATCTCTAGTAACGTCATCTGGCAAAAACCCCCACCATTTCTCACTCCTTATTAGACAAGCATTTATAAATATTTTTAAAGTATTTTATATTCAAAATAAACCATTGAAAAAATATTTGAAGTGTGTAATTTTATTAATATGTATGAACCACAGCTTTTAGTATATACTGATAGAGTCTTCTTTTCACTCTCTTAAGTTATACTTTATTTGGATTGAAATTAAAAAATTTACTATTGTAGATAGTAAAAAATGAAATAAGTATTTTTTAAATTAATTTATACTCTATCTTATTGGTTTTTTCAAACATTTATAAATCTTTTAAAAAAATTTTTATATTCAAATATAAATAAACAAAGCGAATAAAAATAGTCAGGGTGCCATCTTGTGACCAATCACGCAACTATCTTTTACTTTCAGTCAACCATTGAGTGTGAAGTAATAGAAGCATATATGAACCCTGTTATGCAATGGTGTGTCAAAGACCAAAAAATTCAAAATTGAGTTAAGCATGGAATATTGTTTCAAATGCTTTAATTAATAGTATTTTTTATGAAATATGTCCTAAAAAAATTTATATTTAATGTAAAAGCATAAAATTATTTTTACAATATTTCAATGCAGGATTTTACATTTTGCAATAATGATTTATGTTCCTAACACGTTGTTTTTTATGGTGTTAACAACCAATAAAAACTTATTTAAACTTAAATAAACCAAAATCGTTTTTTTTTTTTTTAATGAGAAATGAATTGTAGATGTCAAAATTTAATTTTTTGATATTATTCCTCAGGGGCGTATATAGAAATTTTTTTCGGGGGGGGGGGCCCGAACTCAAAAATTTTTCTGAGGAAAATTTTTTTTTAAGAAACTATACTTTTTTTTCACACGAAATTTTTTGAGGAACTTTTTATGCTTTGCTTTTCAGCATTGGCATGCAGCGTCTCTTTATCTTATCTTTGCCAATGTCTGACAGCCTTAATTATTCTCTCGTCTCATCAAATATTTCTTCTATTTTATTTATAATTATAAAGGTCAGTAAATGATTTAAACATTTATTTAAATTATTCTCAATAATTTTTAGGGCATTTATTAATTAAAATAATATAGTAATATTTCTAAACTTGAGAATAATTCTTTGTCTAACTGTCAATATAATAAACATTCATTATTTTAATATTTTATCTATTTTAATTAATCTAAATTCGTTTTAAATAATATTTAAATAACTAAATTATTAATATTTTGTGTAATGCAAATATCATTCATTATTTTTTTAAGTCGACCAAATATTTAATTTCAATCAAGTTAATTTGTTTTAGTGATTCTTTATTTTTTTATTTAAAATAATTATCACTTAAAATATATTTTATATTATAAACGATTTTAATTTATTTTTTATTTCAGGCATGATTTGGACCAGATGATGTTCCTTTCTATTTGATTGAAATTCTCATGAGGCCAGGAAGATGCAATATTTATAGGTAAATATATATATCAATTTATATTTCCTTTCTATTTTTATTATATTATATTTATTTTAAATATGAATTCAACTCAAAATGCATTATGAAACTAGACTCATTTTTATTTGGTTGAAAAAACTAAAACAGAACCAAATGTCATCCATCATATATATACAATATTTAACATGAAAGATTTATTTAATGTTATTAACTAACATTGTTTACTATGACTGATATACCTTAATTTATTAAATGAATTTATTCTTTTTAATTTCAGAAGTGAGTGGAAAATTTTGTAATATATATATATATACAGTATAATGAAAATTAATTCGACAATCTCTTTTTAAAAAGAACAAAAAAGGTACTACTAACATCTCAGAAGCGAAATAAAATCAAGGCAAGTTCCAACTACTCTTTATATTAAATGAAAAGTTTCAATTAAAAATGACTAGGCTAAATTGTTCTTTATGGGTGATTCTACTCTATTTGAATTTTTTGTGTCCCAAAACAAAAAAACTCTGTTCAATTTAATATTCATAATTTCCCAAGGTGACATTATTCGCTTGAATCTCTTTATTTAAAATCAGTTTAAAACTCATACGAAAATTTATTCATTGCAATCAAATTATTTGAGTGATTTTATATCTTAATCCAATGGTTTCTAAACTTTATGTTACCACGCCTCCCTTAAAAATATTTAATCGTATGACCCTTTCCCCCTCCTTTTTATATAATAATATTAACACAAAAATTTTTATTTAAAAAAAAATTATTAATTCATTTATAAATATGCTTCAATATTTCTTTC
>JAKCPI010025814.1:0-15250 GCA_023213315.1 Euborellia annulipes | reverse complement strand
ACGATCTTAGGTAGTAATATTTTAATATTCATTGCAATTATATACAATTTTTACTTTTACTTTGATATGTACAAAAATATTATCATATACTTGCTACTCGGAGGTATCTCCGATGATGAAGGTCGTGATTGGCAACCGAAGCGTCAGCAAATAGTAATTAAATAATAGATTTTTAGTAAATCTCCTGGCTGCAAAGTTCCTGCAAATCTTGATTTTTTGTTCTATTCGACATAATTTTTTTTTTTTTTAATTATATGAATAAATAGAATATCAGCATTTACTGCTGTTTTTGCTTCTTTTTAATTGTAGGAAAAAATTGACCGATACGAGTAAGTATCGATACTTTTCAATCGATACCGAGTAGGTACTCGATACTTTGCGACCGATACCGGTATCGAGTAAAAGTATCGATACCTCACTGGTATCGTTTCATCCCTAATTAGGGGGCTCTTGGTGTGGGGGGGGGGCAATTTTGTTTTCTTGAATAGTGGGTGGGCAAAGTTATGCGCTCGGCTTAAGCCGACCCTTTATTTTGAATGTGTTTCTTATATAATTATAAAAAAATTCAGAAAAAATAACTCTGTTTTTGTTGTTGTTCATTCTAATTATATATTCAGTTTGTTTGTCCATTTCCTAATTATCCTTTTAATAATAATAATAATAATATTCATTTCTCCTAAGTCTAAATGAACGAAAACGAGGTCAAAGTACTTGAGAGAGAGCATCCGACAAAGGCAAACAAACAAACAACAAACGAGATATAGATTTTTTTTTTCTTTCTTTCTAATGGATTAATAGCAGTTGTTGTGTTGTGTGTTGTGTACCACTACCTCAACTTCTAATTAAGAGATTCCAGAAGGGGTAATAAATAAATAATAAACTTCATTCTCTATCAGTAAATAAATCTTTTCCGACTCAGACTATCTTTAGGGCGCCCTGTTCTATAAACCAGGAAGAGTTCATTTTTGCTTGTTGATAAAGATAAGCAACCCAAATGGCTAAATAAAATTTGAATATTATGATCAGTGATCTAATTTATTATTATTATTTGAAATTCCTTTCGGGATCCCCGTTTATTTACCCGAGGTGATTAAGGGCACGAAGACACCCACCTCAAACCCAACCGGCCTCTGGCCGTAGCCATCTACCGGCACCCCGTGAAGTTATATTATTTCCTATCTCTAACTTCTCCTCCTACTTTCGTCTCTAGCTAGTGAACTAATCCTTATTTCTGGTTCCACCCGGCTCCTTAAATCCAACCTCTTCTATGCTATGGAGGATGTCCTAGTTGAGGAGGGACTCCCTCAGCACCGGCGTGTAGACTACTCCTTTCGAGGAATGTATCACTGAGAGGGAACCTTCTTTACGTCCCTTCCACAGGACGGGATGTCACAGCAACTCCCTCTCCTTATAGAGTTGCCTGGGGGCCTGGGAGATCCAATATTCCAATCCAATACCTGCTTGAGGATTTGTTTACATTAAATAAATTTTTTTATTTAATGAAAAATCCCGCACGCCAAGGATTTGAACAGGGATCTACTTTGTAGAAGCCGACACCCTAGCTCACTACACCAGCGAGCCCCAGATCTAATTTATGAATTCCATATCTGAAGTTGGAATCTAAAAGACTGTCCAATTACGCTTTCATGGCTTATTGTTCTCCACGCATGAATTTTTTGAGATGTCAGAGGCAGTGAGAGATTTTTTTTTTTTGGGTTATGAACTGAAACGTAAAGATACATTAAAAAAGTAGGTGTTTGAATTTTCACGATAATCATATATTTCCTCTTATATTTATTAATACTCACAACTCTTTTTTACAAGGTAGATAAATTATGCAAAAAAAAATTCTATAAAAAATACATGTACAGTAGAGTGGTCATTAAAAATTATATTTTTTCCTACGCCCCCAAAAAAAAAAAAACGTTCTTTTTGATGAAAAAATACGGTTTTTTTTTTTATTTTAAACAAAAAGAACACGTGCCGCAAGCTGATTAGAGTTTTTATCTTTAAATGTGTTATTTATACAGTATTTAGTTATTATACCTATGTTGTTACGTTATTTGTAGGTTTTTCGTTCATATAAAATCCCTGATAGCCTAAATACGCTCTTGCAAAATTCATTTAATTCATTCACATTGTCCCTCACTATACACTAGAGTTAAAATTTAAATTTTTTCCTACGTCCCCAAAAAAACGTTCTTTTTGATAAAAAAAATACGGGGAAATTTTTATTTTTATTTTAAACAAAAAGAACATGTGCTGCAAGCTGATTAGAGTTCATTTTTTCATAAAATCGTAGTTTTTTTTTTTTTTAATATCTCTGAATATTCAAATTTGAGAAAAAGTCATGAGGACTTTTTTGTAGGCAATCCAATTTTTTACAAGAAAGATCTCTTCAATTTTTTTTTATTAAGTTCATATTTATGGTGATATTCTCAATAATAAACTCATAAACTCGATATATTTTTTTTTTTTTGTAGTGAACAATAATAATAATAATATTAATTTTTCACTATATCGAGCTTATGAGTTTATTATTGAGAATATCTCCATAATTATGAATTTAATAAAAAAAAAATTGAAGAGACCTTTCTTGTAGAGAATTGGATTGTCTACAAAAAGTCCTCATGACTTTTTCTCAAATCTGAATATTCAAAGAGATATAAAAAAAAAAAAACTACGATTTTATGAAAAAATGAGCTTGCCCCACGTGTTCTTTTTGTTTAAAATAAAAATAAAAATTTCCCCCGTATTTTTTTTATCAAAAAGAACGTTTTTTTGGGGGGGGGGGGGGCGTAGGAAAAAATTTAAATTTTAACGACCACTCTAGTGTATAGTGAGGGACAATGTGAATGAATTAAGGGGGCTCGGGAGTGGAAGTGTTACGCATGTTTTTCCCGCTGAGATGGGGTTGTGTGTCATCAAAAGTATGCCCAAATATCAAGTAATTCAAAAATTTGCCAAGAGATGTCAGAATGGTATCTATCTATATATATAAATAAATGAAAAATGTATTATGTATGTAAATATGTATGTATAGTTCTATAGAAATCCACAATTTTCAATGAACCATTTGAAATTAGTACACATATAGAATATTGGAGTAAGTAGTAATAATTTGAATCTCTTAAATATTTTGGAAAATTAATTATAATGAAATTTCTTCAATATGGGAACACAAAATCAACAAGTTGGCTAGAAATTAGAGAGTCCTTAGGGTGAACAGCTTCCTACCTGACTATGGGCTGGGGGTGGGGGCTAGCAGAGTTGAAAAACGAAGAGAGGTCTCAGGTGATGACCCTTTAAACAGTCATAACAGACCCTTTTGTGCTGTTCCCAATCGGTACCCTCGCCTCGCTTGAATATAAGATCTTTCCTTAACATCTTAACACTTCATTGCAACAAAAATATCCCAAATTAATAAATCTCGCCGAAGGCAAGGGTCAGGCCAGCCCTCAGGGAACCGCCGACTTCTATAAAATAACATTTAATGCATTTGGTTGATTTTCATTGATCTTTTTACAATAAATACTTCATAAATGTTATTATATATAATGTATCTTTTATAAAAGCATAAAAATATATAAATATAGGCCAGATACAGGCTAATACTATATCGTCTGTTAGACTAGCCTGCCATCTATTGCAAGAATGCTGAACTAATTTGACATTTGATTTTTAAATAAATCATCTAAGCTTATTTTAAAAATTTCTTAATTAATATGTGATTAATAATAACAATAAATTCATTTTTAAATTTAAAACAAATTAAAGATTATTGGGACAGATTGTTTTTTTGTATTTGCTTGATAACAAAAAAATTAATTACGATAATTTTTTAATAAGTCATTAAAAAAATTATAGCTCGATGTCCCAAATAATCTCAAATGAATTTAATTCATTTAAAAAAAACAGCATTGAAAAATTCCTTATAATAGTCTAGTTTTTTTTTTTAAGTAGGTACGTTTAGACGTCCCTCCTGAACCCTCTTACATGAATTTTGCAAGAGATTTTTAGGCTATCAGGGATTTTATATGAACGAAAAACCTACAAATAACGTAATAACATAGGCATAATAACTAAATACTGTATAAATAACACATTTAAAGATAAAAAAAAATAGTTCAGCCATAAAAATTAAAATTAAGTAGTATTTATTAACAATGTAATTATGTGAGAAATGAAGTTTCTATCTAAACATAAATCGTTATTATATAGAGAGAGACCTCTTAATGTCATTAGTAAGGTGATTAGCTTAGCTATTAATTTTATTTTTTTAACTTTCTATTTATCATATAATTCTTGAATAAAAATAATATCCGGCCATTTTTAGGGTCACTGTCCTACTATTTAATGGCTATCATTTGATATAAAATTTCTGCTATTAAATTATCAATTCGGTTTTAATGTCCAGACAATTTTTCTAATCATTTAGTCGTGAAAAGGAAGGAAATCGAGTCAGAGACACTTGTAAGTTATTTCTCTAATTCTATCTAAAACTTTTTATACAATTTTGCTTAATTAAAAAAAATTCATTTAAGAATAGAGTGTACTTTTTTGCATAGATTAGAATAACAAGCAATGGGCGTGTTTAAATAAAAAAAAAATGAGTCATCGGGAATCTTATCAAATCTTTTGGATTTCTTAAGAGGGTTCAGGAGCGACGTCTAAACGTACTTAAAAAAAAAAACTAGACTAATATAAGAAATTTTTCAATGCGGTTTTTTTTTAAATGAATTAAATTCATTTGAGATTATTTGGGACATCGAGCTATAATTTTTTTAAATGACTTATTAAAAAATTATCGTAATTAATTTTTTTGTTATCAAGCAAATACAAAAAAAAAACAATCTGTCCCAATAATCTTTAATTTTTTTAAAATTTAAAAATGAATTTATTGTTATTATTAATCACATATTAATTAAGAAATTTTTAAAATAAGCTTAGATGATTTATTTAAAAATCAAATGTCAAATTAGTTCAGCCTTCTTGCAATAGATGGCAGGCTAGTCTAACAGCCGATCCCCTATTAGCGTATATCTGGTCTATATTTATATATTTTTATGCTTTTATAAAAGATACATAATATATAATAACTAGAGACCGGACAAAAAAGCATAAAAAAAATGGAAAAAAAGTGCTTAAAAAAGCATAAAAATCTTGAATAAAAAGTTTTAAATAAGCATAAAAAAGGAGGGGGGGGGGGGGGGGTGGGGGAAAGGATGTAATTAATTTTAATATAAAA
The DNA here is from genome assembly GCA_023213315.1 of Euborellia annulipes. Lineage (NCBI taxonomy): Eukaryota > Metazoa > Arthropoda > Insecta > Dermaptera > Anisolabididae > Euborellia > Euborellia annulipes. The sequence continues at coordinate 10,002 of JAKCPI010025814.1, read as the reverse complement.
TTTTAAAAATTAAAAAAATTTTATTTGTATATACCTATATTCGGGTAAACAAATACAGAATGCAACTTTAAATTACCGAAAGTGTGAGGCAGTGGCGGATCCAGAGGTGTTTCTCGGGGGGGGGGGGGGGGTAATCTGGAGTGACTGGTCGCACAGCGGTAATTTAAAGGCGCATTCTGTACTTGTTTGCCAGAATATAAATATAAATCAAATTTTCAAGTATTAATTTTTAAAATTTTACATTAAAAATACATTTTTTTCGAAAAAAAAGTATTTTTTTTTTCAAATCTCAGGGGGTACCCCCTTTACCCCCCCCCCCCTCTTGTATCCGCCCTTGGTGTGAGGCCAGTCCCACCAGATTACCCCCCTGCGAGGGTCCGCCGAAGTAGGGGTCCAGAGGTCCCAGGGGGCTCGAGTCAGAGTAGGGAAGGCGCGATTTGCGCAGTTGCCGAAGGATTTGCTTTACATTTTGCTGAATAATGTTTTAAATTATTTTTAAAAATTGTATAGCCCTCGGGCTTGGTGTAGTTGGTAGAGCGCCTGCCTTGTATACCAAGGGTCGAGGATTCGGATCCCATGCAGTCCGATGATTTTATTTAAGCCACTTGGATACCAAATGGCTTAAATAAGAATGTCTGGACCCCCAATAGATATATTTACAAATAACGAGTATTGTTTAGTTTTAAACGGCCTAAGTTGCCAAAAAGACTGTGCGTAAGCCATGGGCGTATAGAGAAAATTTTTTTCGGGGAGGGGGGGGCCTAAACCCTAAAATTTTTCTACGGAATTTTTTTTTAAATAAACTAAATTTTTTCCGCCCTGCGAAAATCATTTTACCTTTTTTTTAGAGACACGATATTTTTGCAGTCCCGCGGAACATTTCCCCTTTTGCGGAGCCAAAGGTTTTCCACACGAAAATTTTGCCGCTCCGCAGAACATTTTCCCTTTTGTTTTTCACCCTGCAGAAAAAAAATTTTTTTACAGGGCTATATTTTTTCGCACTGCGGGGCCGATCAAACATTTCGAGGTGGCCGAGATCCGCTAATGTCTGTATATCCCCCTTATATGTATATGCATTTGGAAAATTTCGGAGGGGGGGGCCGGGCTCCCTCGCCCCCCCCCCCCCCCTCCCGGGGGGGGGGGGTTTTTTTAAAAAAAAAAATTTTAATTAAAAGGGGAAAAAGAACCAAAAAAAAAAAAAATCTTTCCCAAAAAAAATTTGCCTTATAAAATTCAGCAATAAGCATTTTTAAATCCGTCTCTAATTTAACATTTATAAAGTATTTATTGTTAAAAGATCAATGAAAATCAACCAAATGCATTAAATATTATTAGCTACCATTCTGACATCTCTTGGCAAATTTTTGAATTACTTGATTTTTTGGGCATACTGTTTATGACACACAACGCCATCTTATCGGGAAAAACATGGTCCCGTTCCCCCTTAAGCCGCCCATGCACGGTAGATTCATTTAGACCGAGCAAATTCCTGCGAGTCCATTTTCCTCAGTTTCAAAATAGAGGGCCGGCCATACACGACTCAGTTTGAAATCAGACATATAAAGGTGGTCTTCAGATTTCAGCTTAATGTAATTAAGTCCCCCTTTTCATTCAGGTACCAAAAAATAAAGTCCTCTTGAGTGATTATGAAATAATGAATGCTCAGGTAATGTCAAAACATTTCAATAAGATAAGATAAAAAGGCCTTAAAAAGAAACGTCACATAAATTATTTCTTTTTCTACTATGTAATTATTTGTTTAGTAATTTTTTTTATCTTAATAATTACCTATATACTAATAAAAAAAAAATAATTTATAATAAAAAAATATATATTTTGTAAATACTATGTAAAGGTAGTTAGTAGTGTTTGGCGTGCTTTGCCCGGTAACACCTTGTATTCTCGTCTTGTTTTAGAGCAAAGTGGGCAGAATGAATGATAAAATTTTATCACAAAATATTTGGGATTGTGATCCTGAATTGTTTAGATTGATCACAAAAGAGAAACAAAAACAGAAAGCATGCTTAGAGATGATTGCCAGTGAGAATTTCACTTCACTTGCTGTTTGTCAGGCGCTCGGCTCTTTTCTTAACAACAAACATTCCGCAAGGTATGTAGGCCTACATTAAAATTTTTTAATTCTTATATCTCACTTATATTTCCCTCTAAACTACAAAAAAAAAAAAAAAAAAAACTGAACACTTTTAGGACGAATTCCTTATTTCTAATTCCACCCGATTTCATGTATCCAACCTCTTCTTTGCTAGGGAGGATGTCCTAGTTTGAGGACGAACTCCTCATCACATACTTCTTTCGAAGAGAGCATCACTGAGAGGGAATCTTCTTTACGTCCCTTATACGGGATGTCAAAACTCCTTCTCTCGTAGAGTTGCCTAGGGGCTATTGTGAGTGTGATTAGTCCAATCCATAGGGAACACGGATCAGCATTTATAAGATCGATGAAAGTAAATTTATAATAATAGTCCGAGAACTGGCGACAAAAATGGGCAAGGTTTCCTGAAGGCTTATATTTTCAGAATAGGTTGCATTTTAGTGAAGGAAAGATACTCTAGAGTCTGCACTTCCAATACCGGGGCCTTTGGCAGTTGCGGGAAGATCGTTTTTCGCAAATATCTCGAAAACTATGCGGTTTTCCGCAAAAATTCATCTATACAAAAATAATTGAAATTAAATTACAAACAAAAATGGTCTTGTACATAATCACGCTAAAAAGAACGGTTCAGGAGATATAGAAGGGTAAAATTATAATTCATATGAAAGGAGACATTGAGATAGAGAAATATTTATATCTTGTTACCATGACAACCATTATATGAATTCAAATTTTCCCTCCCACCTTCCTTCGTGATTGTACTAGACCATTTTTGATTGTAATTTAATTTCGATTATTTTTGTATAGATGAAATTTTGCGGAAAACCGCATAGTTTTCGAGATATTTGCGAAAAACCATCTTCCCGCAACTTTACCGGCTTATTCCCGCTAAACGCCCCTGGTACTGGATGTGCTGACTCTAGAGTATCTTTCCATCACTAAAATGCAACCTATTCTGAAAATATTAGCCTTCAGTAAAACTCTTGCCCATTTTGGTAGCCAGCTCTTGAACTATTAATATAACTGGTTTTAAACTTCATTATAAATCAAATGGATCATTCTCAAATAAATAAATAGAGATGACGTTATGGACTTCTCTGTTTTAGATATTACGGGACTCTTGACAATGCGTCAAAGGATGAAATAGAACAATTGACAACTAAACGGGCCCTGGATTTATTCGGGTTGGATCCAATCAAATGGGGAGTGAATGTCCGTCCCTATTCGGGCTCTCTCGCTAACCTCGCAGTCTACACGGCACTTTTAGGGCCACATGGACGTCTCATGGGTCTCGAGATGTCCGATGGAGGACATTTCTCCCATGGTTTCTTTATAGATGACAAGAAAATCTCCGCTTCGAGTCTATTTTTTGAATCTCTTCCTTATAAGGTTATTTTTTTATTATTTATGAGGTCTGTTGCCGAAAAAGACCTTAAATAAAAAAATAGAAATTTGTTATAGATAAATCCTAAAACAGGATTGATCGATTACGATGCATTGGAACGAGACGCTAAACTCTTCAGGCCAAAAATAATCATTGCCGGAATCTCCTGCTATACTCGCTTGATTGATTATAAACGATTTAGAGAGATTTGTGACAAGGCAAGTATAACAATAACTACATCTATCTACCGGTCATCTTCTTCTTCTTCTATACAAGATGCTTCGGAAATATTTCAAAGGGTGTTTATAGGGGCCAAAATGATAAAAAATGTTCCAATCAGAAACGTTTTATAGATAACCGCCAATTTTTTTTTACAAGTCGCTTTTCTCCTGTGCAATTGTTTCCTGATCGTGGTTGTTTTTGAACTATTGACAAGGAAGGAATGTAAATAAAAAATGTTGTTAATTAATTGAAGGATTTTCCATCACAACGTTATGTATTCACAGCATGAATGCTTAAATGAATTTTTGGTGTGTTCTAATGTGAGTTCTTTAATGTAGAAAGATAAGTTCCAGAGGCAGGGGGGTATATAGAAATTTTTTTCGGGGGGGGGGGCGACTCTGCGAATTCTTTTTTTTTGCGGAACCAAAGTTATTCTGCGAAAAATTTTGTTTTTGCGGAACCAAAATTTTTCAGCCTACAAAAACATTTTTTCCGACCATGGAAATCATTTTACCTTTTTTTAAAACCATTTGCTCTTTTGCGGAACCTAAATTTTCACACTGCGGGGCCGATCAAACATTTCGGGGGAGGGGGGAGGGGGCGAGACCCGCTAATGTCTGTATATACCCTATATATGTATGTGCATTTGGAAAATTTCGGGGGGGCCCTTGGGCTACCCCTTATATGCGCCCTTGTCCAGAGGACATGATCCCAGAACATCTTTTCTTTTAAATAAAAAATAAATGCCTCTTAAACGATTGCTTTGGATTTTTACAAGAGCTCAATAATTTGAAGTCCTGTTTTGAGAAAAAAAAAATTAATTTATCCTTTTCAATCTTTGTATCCTTAACAACTTTATCATTTAAATTATTAGACTAACTGGAAATAATTTATAAATAAAAAACAGCTATTAAATTTATTTTTTTTTTCTAGTAAGTTTTGTGTAAAAAGTCGATTAAAGCCATTTTAGAGGTAGAAATTATTTTGTAAAAAGAAAAAAATGGTGATAAGACAGAGGTGTTTCAAATTAGACATTTTTTATTATTTTAACCATCCCTTAAATTAAATTAGCTTATTACAGCAACACCCTGTAAATGTGAATTACATTTTAAACGACTAATAGACATCCCATACGTAAAGGAGATTTCCTCTCAGTGATGAGAGTGATTCTTCGAAAGGAGTAGGTCGTTAAGGGGGAGTCCCTCCTCAATCTAGGACATCCTTTCTTATCATAAAAGGGAATGATTAGTTCATTAGCTAGAAGGACTTAGAGATTGGAAATGAAGTTAAATGGCAACGGTCAGAAGCCGGTTGGGTTTGAGATGTGTATGTCCGGGTGCACGAAAGCACCTCGGGTGAGAAATTAAACGTTGACGAGGCCTAGAAATTTTGTTTTTAGGTGGGCGCTCTTCTACTGTCAGATATGGCACATATAGCTGGCTTGGTAGCTGCTGGGTTAATCCCTTCTCCATTTGAATATTCCCATATAGTCACGACAACTAGTCATAAAACTTTACGAGGACCACGAGCTGGACTTATTTTTTTTAGAAAAGGTAACTTAATTTATCCCTCTCCAATCGTTACATTCTCTAATTGCTCCGTTTCTTTTAAAGATATCCCAGGTGATTTAGAATGTAAAATCAATGAGGCCGTTTATCCAGGGATTCAAGGAAGCGCGCATTTCAATCAAATGGGCGCTCTTGCGATCGCCTTGCTTCAAGCGAAAACGCAACAATTTATCTGTTATCAGCGACAGATATTGAAAAATGCTCAGCATTTAGCGAAATGTTTAACAGCAATGGGATATGAGTTATCAACTGGCGGGACTGATGTTCATTTATGTCTCATTGATTTAAGAAAAATTGGACTTACTGGAAGTCAAGCGGAACAGATCTTGGAGTATGTTGGCATCGAGTGTAATAAAAACAATGGTATGCTAAGTCATGTTCTTTAAACTTCAAAAAAATCCTTGGAACATTAGAATGAAATTTATTGTAGGTTCAATCAAAAAATCTGATGTGTCTGGTCGCACAGCACACAACTTTCTCTTGTGTTGTGTTCTCTGCTTGTCACACCAGATTTTTTTGTTTCGACATATTTAGTTTTCGGCAGTACATTAGAATTCAAGAGGTAAAAATTTATAAATATGGGAAAATATTTATATTTTGGTACCATGACATCCATTTCTCCTAACTCTCCTATGAAGTACAAGAGAGCCCTCAGGTGCTTGGCATAGAGGTTAGCGTGCTAACCTCGTATACCAAACGTAGTCCGATGATTTTATTTAAGCCACTTGGATACCAAATGGCTTAAATAAGAATGCCTGGACCCCAAATAAATATGTATTATATAAATACAAGTATCGTTTAAAGTCTAAAATGGCCTAAGTTGCCGAAAAGACTGTGTGTATATGTCGACTCGCCCCCCCTTGAATTACGAAAACCAAGTGTGAGTGTTTTTATCTAAAAATACCGGAAAGTCCTAAGAGAAAAGTGTACTTTAAACAATTTTAAGGGCACAACATGAGAATATACATTTTACAAGAGCCTCTACCAAATAATTGGTATACGTAATATTTACGTCAAAATCCTTAAAGGGAATTTTGAGAAAATCGAAAAAAACTGCTAAAATATCTCAGTAGTACTAGTACTCTGTGGCTGATTTTGTTCAATAGCTTTGGATTTTGTATCAGGAGAGTACCCCTAACATAAATATCAAATCTAGTTCTTCGTTCTTGAGACATTTTGTTCAATTTTTGAGGCTCACTTTTTTGAACCCATGGGGCCTAAAAATGAGTATTTCCATCAAAATCTAAAATTTTTACATGTTATATATATACATAGGTAAGAGTAAAAAAAATGAAAATATTTTAAAGGGGTTGGAGAGAAATAACCAGCAAATTTATAGCTCCACCTGACGTCCTTTTATTTGGCAGATATTTCGATGCGTAGAACACACATCATCTTCAGTGCCGCGAGGATATAGTAGGTGGGCTTAGTCTATTTATATCAAATGCCTTAGGGGCGTTATACATAGCGGAGGTGCCTTCTCTAAGCTGAAATCGAAATATCTGCCAAATAAAAGGACGTCAGGTGGAGCTATAAATTTGCTGGTTATTACTCTCCAACCCCTTTACTCTACTCATCCCAGCCTAATATTCAAACTACATGAAAATATTTTTATAGTTGCTGGAGATACCAACTGCTCTGGAATTCGGTTGGGAACTCCTGCCCTAACTACACGAGGATTCATCGAAGAAGATATGGAGAAAGTAGCCAACTTAATTCATCAAGGTATCACAATAACAACAACCATCTCATTTTTTTTTCTCCGAGTTGAGATTTAATTTTTTTTTTTTTTTTTTTTTTAGCTCTGCAAATCGGTAAAAATATTATTAAAGTGTATGGCAAGAATTTTATGAATTTTTATGAGAAAAGAGAAGGAGGACATTGTGATTTATTTAAACAAATTTATGAATTAAAAAAAGAAGTGAAAATATTTGCCCAAAAATTCCCGCTGCCTGGACCATCCAATTTCTAATAATAATATCGACTGTTGTTTAACCGTCTGTTAACTTTCAATTTATGTTTGCATTTAAAAACCCAGTATTTCTATGACAACAAAAAAACAGTGTTGTAATAAAAAGCATTGTTAACATTAATACCAAAAATAAAAAAATTAATAAATAACTCTTTTTGTTCTTTTTTATCAATGTAAAAATGTGTGAGAATAAAAAATTTGAAAATAAAAAATGAGGGCCACAGATCAAACACAATCAAGATTAGACAGCTCCAGGTTAAAAATTGTTTATATGTTTAGGGCCATCTATACTTTTGTCATAGAACTAAAAGTAAGCAGGGAGAAAAAAAAAAATTGCTCCCAGAGAGATTTGAACTCGAGGTTGTTGCAATTCACATGTTTTGATACTGACTACTTAACTCGCTCGACCACTTTGTTTTATGATATTTCAAAGCTTTTTTTAGCTACTTGAATGTTACGTAGTAGTATTAATTTTTTTTTAACAAAAGGTTATTTATAAATTGTAAAAAATGTATAATTAAAAGAAATTTATTAGTTTAAAAAAGTTTATTCATTTATATCCAGATGTTTAAACCACTTAATGTATTTGTTATTAGACTCATGAAAAATGTTATTTTGTTGGCGAATGGAACGAACTCTACAAGATACATTTTGAACTAGCCTAGTATTGCCATCTAGCCATGTGTCATATAACTAAAGGAAACTTATAAACATTCTTCCCATAGAGCTGCCCCCCCCCATGCTGGGGGCTATTGGGGTGAGATCCAATATTCCAATCCAGTGCCAGTTTGAGGATTTGTTTACATTAAATAAATATTTTTATTTAATGAAAAATCCGGCACGCCCAGGGTTTGAACAGAGATCTTCTTTGTAGAAGCCAACAACCTAGCTCACTACACCAGCGAGTCCCTTTGTTATTCATATGTTTCCCTTCGCCCTATAATTGGAAGAAATTCTGTCGAGCGATTGTATGATTCTTAAATAAATAAACAAATAATATATTTATATAAAATTCACTTTTCCCGATTATTAGAAATATTTTTAAAATATCCAATTTTATTGCCCCCCCCCCATCCTTATAAATATACTAAAGTAGATTCTAAGCTCTAAATTAAATCTCCTTACCACCCTCTTTCTCTCTCTCTCTATTTTTTTTTTTTATAAATTTAATCACTGCGACTGGCCTCTAGGCCTCGCCTATGCAGGCAGCACCTTGAAAGTTTTTCAATATCCATCTAAGTATCGTTAAGGGGTCTCTGCTCTTGTTATTAGAGAGAGGAAAGGAAGGGTAGAAAGAGAGGAGCAAGAAGCACTCAGGTCTTTGCTTTATTGCTCTCGCTTCTCAAGGACATACACCAAGGGCTGAAGAAAAATGGCCTTAGAAAAAAAAAAAAAAAAAAAAAACCTCTCTCTCACTTGTTACTTTCTCCTTCCCCCAAGGTAGAAAAAAAAAAGTCATTTTATATTAAATTTTAGCAAGTCAACTAATAAAACTAAGTTTTTAAGGTCTTTTTCGGCATTGGAAGCCATTTAGACTCTCCAATTCAATTGAAATAAATGTTTAGGAAATGAAAATAACAGACAAACTATTACCATTGAATTCAAGATGTATAATTTATAAAGAGGAGGGGCTCGCTGGTGTAGTGGGCTAAGGTGTCAGCTTCTACAAAGAAGATCCCTGTTCAAACCCTGGGCATGCGGGATTTTTCATTAAATAAAAATATTTATTTAATGCAAACAAATCCTCAAGCAGGCACTGGATTGGAATATTGGATCTCACCACAATAGCCCCCAGGCAACTCTACGAGGAGAGGTAGTTGCTGTGACATCCCCTCCTGTGGAAGGGACGTAAAGAAGGTTCCCTCCCTCTCAGTGAAAGGAGTAGGCTACCTGACGGTGCTGAGAGAGTCCCTCCTCAAACTAGGACATCCTTCCTAGCATAGAAGAGGCTGGATATAAATAGCCGATTGGAACCAGAAAAAGGATTAGTTCAGTAGCTGGAGACGAACGCAGGAGGAGGAGTTAGAGATAGGAAATGATGTAACTTCACGGGGTGCCGGTAGATGGCTAGGGCGAGGGGCCGGTTGAGGTTGAGGTGTGTGTCTTCGTGCACGAAAGCACCTCGGGTAAATAAACGGGGATCCCGATTGGAATTTCAAATAATAATAATAATTTATAAACAAGGAAAAATATTTCTATTTTGTTACCATGGCAACCATTTCTCCTATCTTTCCAAGAGTAAAGTGCGATTCAAAAGATCTCAAGGGTAAAATGAGAATATACGTTTTAAAGAGCATCTAAAAAATAATTGATTTATCAATTTTAATCAAAATCGTGGGAGCGAATTTTGAGAAAATCTGAAAACAACTGAAAAAGTACATTTGTAAAATACTAGTAGTCTTTGACCGATTTTGTTCAAAAACTTATTTACACGAGTTCGGGGAGTTATACCCCTCTCTAATTTAATTGATTGGTAGCCAATTCAATTAGAATAAATCTTTGTATATGACACGGATCCCCTGATCAATAGGACAAGAGGCAAGAATTCTACCCACTCTACTAGAGCCCAAGAGTGTTCTTGGTCCAAGTCCCAGATTTAAAAAATGCTGATAATCGAAGGATCCGTGACCCTACAACGAGATATTTGCCAAAAAACACCTCCTCTACCATTGGTTCAGCATAAATATAAAGAATCATGGCGTTATAGAAAGGGAATTTTTTTTTTATTGATATGTTCCTACAT
>JAKCPI010025813.1:0-25524 GCA_023213315.1 Euborellia annulipes | reverse complement strand
ACCTGTTTACTTATTTAAATAATACTTAATAAATTCCTTATCAAAATTAATAATCCCTCTAAGACATTTTAATTAAAAACATTAGCTAGAAAATAAATGAGATGGAATCATCTATTTTTATTTTTTTAAAGATTAAAAAAAAATTATGGTGTGACTGGTGGTACAGCAAGCAACTTTCTCTTACCTTCGGTTTGACACACCAGATTTTTTGTGTCCATATATATTTAGTTTCAGTCAAGATGTAAAATTTATAAAAAGTTCCTAATGTAGCACAAGAGTAAACTGTGCTTTAAACACTTTTAGGGAAAAAAAGAGAATATACATTTTAAAGAGGATCTAAAAAATAATCGATATATGAATTTTAATCAAAATTGTTAGAGCAAATTTTGAGAAAATAGAAAAAAAAAAAACTGAAAAAGTACATCAGTAAAGTACTAATACTTTTTGGCCGATTTTGTTTAAAAGTTTATTTTCACGCCTCAGGACCTAATTTAAATATAAAATTTGTTCTTGAGATATTTTGTTCACAGATCATTTTGCGGGACCCACTTTTTTGGATTCAGGGCACCTAAATTCGTGTATTCGAATATTTGACAGACACAATTCGAAAAATACTATTTTTGAGGGTGGTCTAAATTATGGAGAATCATCTCAATTTTTTTTGACTATTACAATACTTTCTCTATGAACGTATTTTACTTCTAGACGAGAAAGTAAAAAAAAGGCTTTTTAGCACAAATATATAATTTTTACTATAAAAAATTGTAAAGATAAAATTGATTATCTAAAACCATTCATTATCCCTTAAAAAAAATCAGCAATCCTTAAACGTAAGGATAACTGGCCCAGTGAGTTGTTAAGGAATAATATTCTATTATATATTTCTATTAATAAAACATTATTACTACTTTTCACTATATTATCAATCGCATTAAAAATTCGATGTTGAGATTTTTAATAAAAATGCACGTTTTTTTTTTGGGTCCCTGATTAAAAAGAAAGTAGATTCCGCCGTTCTGTCTCAAATATTTTGAGAATGAATAAAATCCTCCAAAGAGTACTAGTAATTTACTGATATATTGATATATTTTTTCGATTAAATTTACTCTTGTCAATTTTGATCAAAATTTATAAATAAATTATCAACGAACTTTGATCGTTAGTGTAATTTATAATTTTTGAATTTATATTTTTTTAACTAGGTAGAGCCTTGTTTGAAAAAGATTGGAATTTTTTCAATCAACGCTCAAATAGACTGTTTATTAACCAATCAATATATCGTTTAAGATAGCAAGTTTGCGAGATATGTTTGTGCTTAAGATTAGGCAAAATTGAACTCTCTGGAGTCGAACCAGGACCTCCACGCTTTCGCGGAGGGTGGATTTTATATATATATTTTTAAAATTCTTTTAGTGTATAAAAATAAAATAATTACGTATCTTTTTTTGATATGTTTTAAGGCATTTGTCCTTAAAGCTAATGTTGACATTGTAACAAAATATAAATGAGTGTATTATTTCTCTGCTTGTTTATAAATATTTCACTATCAGAAATTAAATATAAGCCAACACAAAAAATCTATTGTGTGGTCAGTCACACCAGATATTTTTTTTTTAGTTATACTCATATTTCCCCACCCTCCCAAAATTGTTTGAAAATCACTCTACTCTTAGACTCCATAGAAAACAATGTAAATATTTTCATGTTTGATTATATAAATTTTATCTCTTGGGTCTTGATGTATTAGAATTATAACGAAAATAAGATTTTATATTAACACATAATTTACCTCATATAATATCATAAAAAATAAGATATAAAAAAATTTAATAATAATTGTAGCCTATAGAATTTTTGAGTCGAAACCTGTACACAAAAAAAAACAAACAAAATCGAGGAGCAAAGTCCGATCTGTATTTACATTTCAGATGTCCTCGTTTATTTATGAAAGAGATATTTTTAAAGTAACTTATCTTTTTTTTAAATTGATTGGAAAAATAATTAAAGTAAAAAAAAAAGATCTTATAAAAAATTATATTAAAAAAAATCTATATTTTTTTGAATATGTAAACAATCCAAGTAAATTTTGAGAAAAAAAAATTCTAATGAAAAATCACTAATTCAAATATTGATAAATTAAACCATTTGATTGAACTCGAGTATAATGAGACGATTGATTGATTGGAGATCAAACTAGATTCTCACCCAAAATATTAATGTGTGCTTAAATTAGAGAGTGAGCGAAAAAAAAAGAAAACATTACTGTTTCTTTAAAAACATATTCGTTGTATAAATAAGCAAATTATTTAAAACAAGACGTGATCTAGATATCAACATTAAAATACTGAAGATGACACACCAAGTGTAGAAATACGCAACTGGTTAATTTTCAAATATAGTCAAAAGTTAGCTTTTTAAGTTTAAGAGATTTTAAATTTTATATACCCTTTAAGAGAGGGGAGATGGTGTCGAGATAACGTTAACAGATTGGGTCACCAATGATAAAGAATTAAAATTTCTGAGAGAGCTTTCTAAAAAAACATAGCACTAAGGGGTGCTCTAATCGTTTTTTTTTTTTTTTTTTTTTTTACTGAGTTAAACTCAAGAGTTTTTAAAGAGAGAAACTGGAAAATGATCTCTAAATGGACCAGACGGGATTGAAATAGCTGGTTTAAATCCCTAAATTTGGATTGAAATATCTCTTGGCAAAAAGGATTTAGTAGCGAAATCCAAAGAAAGTCATTAAAGTATCCTTTTTTTGAATTTTGTTGAAGTTTTTCGGCATCTGAGGCCATTTAAACCGCATTCTTATTATTTGAATTCACTTTTCCGCGGATGCAAATCCTAGACCTTTGGTACCAGAACTACTTCAGAGTCATAGGTCAAGGGCCATTCAAATATTTGATGGATCTATCCTGACAGGATCTGAATTTAAAATCCTATCCCGGATTTAGATTTTTGAAAAGCTGGTCGGACAAATTCAAAAAGTCATTTTTATAAGATGCCTTAATGGAGTTGCAAACTTCACAAACAGAACATGATTTGTTCCCCCGGAAGAGGGTTTCTGCATTACAAAAAAGCCATTTAGCCCGGGGCTAACAAACTCACCCAGGATGAAGCAACCGGCCCTAAGTGCTCTAATCAGTTAAACTCAAGAGTTTTTTAAAGAGAGAAACTGAAAAATGATCTCTAAATGGACCAGACGAGATTGAAATGCTTTTAAATCCCTAAATTTGGATTGAAATATTCTTGGCAAAAAGGATTTAGTAGCGAAATCCAAAGAAAGTCATTAAAGTATTTTTTTTTTTAATTTTGTTGAAGTTTTTTCGGCATCTGAGGCCATTTAAACCGCATTCTTATTATTTGAATTCACTTTTCCGCGGATGCGAATCCTAGACCTTTGGTACCAGAACTACTTCAGAGTCATAGGTCAAGGGCCATTCAAATATTTGATGGATCTATCCTGACAGGATCGAATTTAAAATCCTATCCCGGATTTAGATTTTTGAAAAGCTGGTCGGATCAAATTCAAAAAGTCATTTTCGCCCGACCTGCAGATCGGATAGAGATCCTTTTTAGAGAATTTTTTTTTCCATCTCTGTCCTTGTTGGATTACACAAACAAATGTCAGAAAATTTTATACAAAATATACAAAACCTTTATGAATTTTAATGGAAGTAAACTTTTTACTCTAGAAATGGAAAGTGCTATTTCACAAAATACAGAAATAATAAATAACGAAAGGCAATATTAATAATTTATTAACTGAGTAATTTGTTATTCATATAATTACAATTTAATTTTGGAATACTTTATTTATATTAAAATTAAATTAAAAAAAACGAAAAAATCAATGATGTAATGTGGGGTTTGTCCAACGAGGAAGGACTCTATTTTAAAAGTTAAAATTAGAAATTGAAAATTTGAAATAAATTTGTTGATTGCCAATAATTTATTCTTTGTCTTAGATTGAAAAGAAAATAGCTTTAGTAACTTAAATAAATCTGTCAAATAAATCAATTGAAAAATTACAATAAAAATTTTTTTATGATTGATGAATAAAAAAAAAGTAAATGATTTTTTACAATTAAAAATATAATATCTTTTTGATCTGTTCATTTCTAAGAAAACAATTGGGTATTTACTGAAGCAATTTTTACGTCATTCACAAACTAAGAGGAATATTTATTTAGAATGTTCTTAAAAAACAATCAAATCTAAATTTTATTATATTTAAAGTGTGAAATGTTATTATTTTGAAAAAAAAAAAACAAAAAACAAAACAAAATTTTTCAATTAAGAGAATGTTTTTATAGTTTTTAAATGTTCTATAAATAAAAACTATAGAAGATCATTTAAAAAATAAGGAAGTTGAATAAATAAAGATACTTGCCAGAAAAATATAATGGGTTATTAAATCCAATTTTTTTTTCTCTCTAATTTACCTTAATAAAGGACAAAACAATTTGTTATTTTAATGAAAAACTTAATTAATGAATGAAATAAAAATTTTTCTATGATTAACTAGAAAAAGTCCAGATCGAAATGGGAAAGTAAAAAATTCCTTTGGTGCAGAATGCGCCTGTGGATAGGCAACCACGGCTAAGGGCTTTGCATTTGGTTGCATTCGTTAAATTGCAGGGGTTTATTGCTTTATTTAAACTCGATCGACATTTCCGAAAAAATTATTAAAAATATAAATCCCTCCTGGTAAAAACAATCAAAATCTAATTTAAATCTGGATGATCTTTAAAACATTTGTTTATTTGATTCTATTATTATATCATATTCGCATATTTGTTGGACTTTGTGCAAAGATTCTGTTTGTTTGTCCATTTCGGTTTCAACAAACAAAGAGCCGTCCTTGAATTTTTTTTTCTGTTTCGGTTCTTCTGAACATCTGTAAGTGGCTGATTTATTTAAAAGAAAAGGCGACACACTACAATAAAAGATTTGCCATCCTTTCTTTTAATAGCTTAAGGGACTATGGGCTTTCTGAATCCCTGAAGCGCTGAATTATTTTTTCTAAGACTAGATATATTAATTGACTTAGGCTCTTAAGATTGTATAAAATATATTTTTGCAATCAATCATTGTTTATTTTTCTAGTAATACAATAAAATACATCGTTTCGACCGCTTGAAGAATTCACTTTGATAAGTTAGTGTTATCAAATGACGAAAGTTGAAATAGCGGCTTTTCAGAAATATTGTACTTTATCGCAGTTAGTAACACTTTTTGTGTTATTAATTGCTAAAAAAATAAACAACGATTAAAGTTAACATATCTTTTATTTCTAATAGATATTTTATTCTTTCATAATTTTGAAAAAGCATTGATTTATGATAATAATTCGACAACTAAGTATCTCTAGATACACCAATTATGAATATATGAAATTTTATGATTTATTTTCTAATAGTTGGCTTATTCAAAAATTAACGTGTAACTTCTTGTATAAAGAAAAATAAAATTTTCTAAAGAATTTTTTTTTCCACGTTTCTCGTTAAATTATTTAGGTACAATATTCCAAGAATAAGTAAATGTATTTTTAGAATGTTCGCGGAAGTAAATAAAAATCTTGCATTAAGCCAATTTAAATAGTTTATTCGGCGATGGATAATTTAAAAATTTGATAATTTTTATTTATTATAAAATATTTTTTTTTATTTAATGCGCATTAAATTTTTTAGTAATAATAATTTAAACAAATTCTCTTTAAAGTCTAGTTCATATGAATATTATTCATCCTGCTCTGTTTGTTTATGTTAAAAAATTAGAATAATAGTAGTAGAGTCACTGCAGTCCAAGGTAAATTCGTAATTTATGTTTTATTATTCTTAAAAAAATCTCCCATTAAAAATAGATGAAAAAATTTTCTGATTCACATTTTGAATACTGTATACTAAAAAAATCTCACTATTATGATATAATATATTAAAAGAAACAATAAAGAAGAATTAATCAACTAACATGCCAGTTTGATTTTTAAATATATAATAAATTAGAAAAGAACTTTGACTTTTTTGTTCTTAAAAATATAAACAAATAGAAATTATGAGAATAGATTCATAATTTCTTAGAACAAAGGATATCCAAGTTCTTAAAATAGATAAAATTTCCGAAGATTACTCACTTTTTCATCCTCCAGTGATTTTAGATTCTCTTGATGATGCTCATTGTTTTGAACATCCATTTGGTTAAAACTTTCAGCTTCACTAAGTTGTCCCGCTAATTGATCCATATATCGTGTGAGATAGGCGATTTCAGTTTGAACTTTTAGATATTCTTGCGCAAGCTAAAACAAAAAGAATGTTTGTTAATTAAAATTGAAATAAGAATTACTAATATAAAATTTCGGATCGTACCTCTTTGTGTTGGTTAAATATTTCAACTGATTGTTGACAAGACATGTCAGGCGGTACAGGGTGTAGTTGAGGATCCAACATAAGATAGAAGTTATCTTCCTGCCGAGAAGTTTCGTCTTCAGCTGGACCCGGACGTCTATTGGTTTCTGTAACAAAAAACACGCCAAAATCAGGATAATATATCAAATATAATAAGAAAAGTTATATTTTTAAATTATTCCTTGCAAAAATTTTTGGGATGCATTGTTTTTTTATGGGAAATCCTAGAAATTTTTACAAGAGATAATTTTTTTAGTGTTTATGTTTTTGGAATTATGAAAAATATCAATACTTAATCGATTATATTCGTTGGGTATTTCAAACTATTCTATGAATTCTTATTATTTGCGAAGAAAGTTTAATGATGCTCAACGAGGAAGAGTTGTTTGGTGTAGCCTTGATGCTGGGAGATGTCCCAAAAGACATGATTCGTGTGGACCTAAATAAGTTTCAAGGAAACGATCATTTTTTTCAAAATAATCAACAAGGTGTTATACAATATACATTACATTATGTAGAATTAAGAAATGTAGTGTGTATTATTTATCAAAATGGAATTTTTTTTCTCTTCTTGATATGTTTTTATGGTCATGAATATGGAACGAGCTTAAGGAAGCTGATTACTCGAGTTCATTTGAAGGGACGTAGCTTGAAGCAGAATAGGTACTCACTGAGCACGATCCAGGTGCAGTGGACAGCGTGACAATCGCACATGGCGAAGACTCCCCAAGAAAACCACGGAAGCCCCTCAAATGGCGGGGGCCTCAAGAAGATATATCAGGCGAAGTGACTCAGACGAGAGCACAACAGCGGCTGGCTAAAAATGGCTTGGACCGCGCGAACAACAAGCCAGAGTGCGACTAAACGGGGAAGCTCGAAACCTCGACGGTGAATCATTTTGACCTCTGCCAACCAGCCTGCCTGCCTCGAAAACTTGTTTTTATTTCAGCTTCAACTCCGATCTATTTATATCAACCATTTTAAAATAAATAGGGGAAAAGGGGGTGGCTATATTCTCTCAAACAGAATTAGTTAACTTTCAATAATTAACCACGGAAATGGTACCTTTGGGAAACATTTGTCAAAACAACACTAACGTTTTTTTTTTTGCATGAATCGCCAAAAAATTGGATCATTTCCAATCAATTAACAAATTGTTTACACTGTAGTAAAATGAATAATTTCATGAAAAATTTATTCAGGTGATTGTCCTGGAGTTGTATTTTATTTATATAAGCAGGAAGTAAATTTTAAAATAACAATGCTAATTATCATAATATTGATGTTGTTACCTACAGTGAAATTCAATCAATTCTTTGATCTCTAAAATTGTAATTACAACTAACAAATGAATTAGTACTTTATATTTCTAATATTTATTTTTAAGTTTCCAAGGAAAAAGGAAAAAAAAGGCGAGTACTTTAAAATAAATAAATAAAGGTAAATGACCAGCTTTCTACTCTTACTGTATTATTAATAGGACAGATGCAGGGCCGAGAGAGCGAACTTGCTTCAGGCTCAGCTCGTTGCTTAACCCTCACTCAAGGATGTAAACTCAGCAGCCAACATTTGCAAAGCCAAGTCACATCCAATAAAAACAATAGTAAATTCTTTTTTTCAATTTTCTTTATTGCCCCTAGCATATCCAATTCTTCAAGTTTAGGAAAACAAATTCTTTCACCATCTTAGAAGTGACTGTAACCACCTTAGTGTTATCTTCAAAAAACCATGGTCAATAATGTTTACTTTTTTTATGGGGATACCTCTATACCAATCGTCCGAAATCCCTGGATCATCTGAAGAACAATATTCGAGATGCTATCACCAAGACCGACACGAAAATGCTGGCCAAATTGGTCCAAAACTTTAGATTTCGACTCTCCCAATGTAAGGAGCAGAACGGTGGCCAGATTTAAGATATCATTTTTAAAAATCTGGTGTGACTGGCGCACAGCACACAACTTTCTCTTACCCTTCGGTAAGAGAAAGTTGTGCACTGTGCTGGTCACACCAGATTTTTTGTGTCGAGATATATTTAGTTTCCCATAGCACCTTAGTTTCAAACTTGCATTTTAAATGTTGATTGCTTCAAATAAACTATGGTTATTTTTCAAAATTTTAATCTCATATTTGGACATTTTATACACAATATAGATTCGTAAATAAATACAAAATTTCATAAGAATTGGAAAAAAAATTTTAAATGCGTAAAAAGTTCCAAAGGGGACCCCCTTTTGAATCGAAATTAACATACAAATCCCTATAGGAAATTAACATTGTTTCTATGCGAAGATAAGGTAGAAAAATTTAAAACGCGTAGAAAGAGAGAAGATAGTTTTGTGAGAGAGAGAGATATGTTTTCTCCGAAAAAAAAATGGGCGTTTAAATAATAATTGATTTTTAATCTAATAAAAAGAAAAGATTTAAATTCGGTTACCATGGCAACCATTTATTTCTCCTATCTTTCCTATGAAGCACAAGAGTAAAGTGTGCTTCAAACAATTTTGAGGGCAAAACGAGAATATACATTTGAAAGAGCATCTAAAAAATAATTGATTTTTGAATTTTAATCAAAATCGTTAGAGCGAATTTTGAGAAAATCGAAAAAAACTGAAAAAGTACATCAGTAAAGTACTAGTACTTTTTGGCCGATTTTGATTAAAAGCTTATTTTGTCGGTCCCGGGGGGTGTTTAACTTAAATATAAAATTTCAGCCTCCTAGCTCAATTCCTTCATGCTTAAAATTGAACACACACACACACACACACAGACAGACAGACAGACAGACAGACAGACAGACAGACAGACAGACAGACAGACAGACCATGTCGCGAAAACCACTTTTTTGGATTCAGGGGACCTCAAAACGTGAAGATCCATCAAAATCTCGACATCGAATTTTTGACATGAAACCAATACTTTCTCTCTATATATATATTACATATATACATAGGTAAGAGAAAGTAAAAAGAATTGAAAGGAAAAATTTAAATGTAGGCCTACCACTATGAATAAAAAAAAAAAATTGAAATGATATATCTAATACTTTTTGTTTTATCATTGTTTAAAAGGGTCCCATTTTAGTTGATCGGTAAGATTTTGGGGAACAATCCCACCTTCAACTATTTTTAGCGAAATAGGCTTAAAATTAAAATAAAAAAAAATTGTATGTGCGTGTGTGTGGTTTGACAATTTATATCAAATTTGTCAGATCAATTGACCCAAAAACTGGTTGAATTTTTGAGTAATGAGTTTTGGGTTAGTCTTATTTGATCATGCAAGACTGACGACAAAACAGTATGTATAGACACCAGACTTAACAAAGATTTGTATAAAAATAAGAAACAAAGAGGACGAGCACCAGACAAAGAAGTTATTATCCATCCAGACATATAAAGAACTTGAAACAAAAAAGATTTAATAAAAAATTAAGTAATTGGTCTAACAATAAGTGGGATTATAGAAGAAGAGGCAATGAACTTTATTAAAAAAATATATTATTAAAGAGATCATAAGAAAAAGAATAAACGACAAAAAAAAAAGGCAGAGAAAAGCAAAAAGCCTTTGTATTTGCTCTTTAATGTCTGGGGGGCTGTCTGTCTTTTTTTCTTAACTATTTATTTATACACTCTACAAAAAAACTAGTTTTTTTTTATTGAATTAAATATTCTTAATTTAAAGAATATAAAAATGTGTGAGTTTTTTTTCTCTCAAATGCTGGATTAAATATGATTTCTTATTTCTGGGACTTTTTCAATTCGCGGGACGCGGCACAATGCACAGAATCTCTCAGAGATATCCCAGATATTTCACCTAAACATCTTTTCATAAAATTTAATATACATTTTTTATTAATTTTACAAAACATTAGCAATAGTTGAAAACAGATTACTTATTACAATTTTACTTTCTAATATATAAAGAGAAAATATTGAATTCATGTCAAAAATTCGATGTTGAGATTTTGAGGAAAATATACGTTTGAGGTCCCTGATTCCAAAAAAGTGGGTGCCGCAAAATTATGTCTGTTGTCAAAATTAAATGTGAAGGAAATGAGCTACCAGGTTGAAATTTTATATTTAAGTTAGTTTTGGAACACGAAGCTTTTGAACAAAATTGGCCAAAGATTACTACTACTTTAGTAATGTACTTTTTCAGTTTTTTTTTTCGATTTTCTCAAAATTCGCTCTAACGATTATGTTTAAAATTCAGATGGAATCCTTATACCTGTATAAATATATAGGCATAAGGATTCCTTCTTCCTCAAGGAACGACTATGAATACGATTATAAAACTCGCCGATTAAATTAAAAAAAACTTTCTAATTCTAGCCTTTTAGAATCCTAAAAGGTACAAATTCTATTTCTTTAGCAATTTACCTAAAATATTTATTGCCAATTTGGGATATTTCTTGTTGCAATTCAAGTGTTAAGATGTTAAGGAAGGATCTTGAGTTTCTAAAATTTCCAAACCAACTTCTTTATTTGTGCTTCCATATTGAAGAAATTTGATTGTAATTAATTTCCAAAATTTATTTAAAGATTCAAATTATTACAACTTTACTCCCTGGTCCATGTACTATAATGTACTTAATTTCAAACAGATTCATTGAAAATTGTAGATTTCTATAGAACATATACATATATACATACATTTTTTCCATTTTATATATATATAGATTTGAATAAATGAGTTGAATAAAAAAAATTCCAAAATAACAAAGTAGATGCAAGCAGACTCATAACAGACGAGTTCTTTGAAGAACACATGTTGGTGCCTGAATGGCTGGTCATTTGGCTTTACTAAGAATTTTATTTTTACGACGTGTTTATTAAAAAAAAATGGAGAAATTCAAAATTTTTTTTACAGTATTTTTAATAATTGTGAGTATTTATCTGCTGGTGGATTAAGTTACCAGCTGGCCTAAAATATACTAATACCAAGTTATTGCTAACAGTCAGAATTTTTTCTTAAAAGGGGGAGGTCAAGCAATTTTTTGGATGTCTCTCCTCTTCTCCCAATTACTAAAATAAAAAAAGAAGACATTCTCAGGAGTTGATGAAAGTAAAATAAATTTTCTAAAACAACTTCAAATTTAAAATAAATTATAAGTTTACCTTTTGTTTAATGATGATTTTATCTCAGATTGTTTTATTTTGTTATTTATAATAAAAACAAGGCCTACTGTGTTATTATAAATAAATTAATTTAAAAAAGCACGCATTGGTGTATTTATATCAACGAGTTGGAAAAAGTGAATGAATTAAATAAATAATTCATAATGAATTCATTCATAATTCATAGCTATTATTCCAGTAGAATGTCCATCACAAGGAAAGAAAGATTCTTTATTAATACTAGACTTATTTTGTAATATTAGTAACTTAAGAAAAGTTCAAACATGGTAATTCTTTAACAGTAATAAATTGAATAGGCTGCCTTATGCGGGTGTTCCGCCTAGCCAGGGCAACTACTGCTTTTATTTTTATTTGCCACGGGTATGTGTTAAATAATAACGCTTGTGTTCGAGATATAACACAAACGTTATTATTTAACTATCTACACCAGGCTTTCCCAATCTATTTCGTATATATCTGGCTCATTAAAAAATATATACCTCCATCACTTGTTTGATGATTGTGATAATTATTTATAAATATTTAAATTTATTTTGTAATTTTAAATTAATTAGCTTTAAGGAGAGATAGCCTATATGGTTTAATTCAATGAGAAAATTTACAATTTTCATAATTTTTTTTGAGATATGAAGTCCTGACAAATTTTACTAGACTTTAACTAATGTCCTGTGTTTTTGTTACAATTTTTTAATAAATCAAATGTTTATAATTATTTTCAGAATTTAAACGGATCAAGGGGTTTATTCAAATATGTAGGTCCAAATAATGACTAGGGTTTTTAGAGGTCTATTCTATAAAAACAGGGGTTAAAATTTAATATCATAAATTGGGTGTTAAAAAGTAGAGTAATAACATGAGCGTTAAAAAATTCTCTAAACAAAGTTTTAACAGCAACGTTAACGTGTTGCTTTTTATCTCAAAGCTGTCAAAATCATAACCTTATTTTTCAGGTTAAAGAATGACTAAATGTTAACGCTTTGGCGTTAAAGTTTTTGCTTACAGAATAGCAATTTGATACAACGAGGTGTTAAAATGAATTAACGCTGATTTCAGATGTTAAAAATTAACACTTTTGCTTAGAAAATAGACATGTTAGTGCTTTAAAGTTATTATGTCGATGGCCGCTGTTTATTCAATTTCAAAATCGACAATTTTAACCAGTGTAAAAAAAATAAAACTATGAAAGATTTTGACAGAATGGCGATGGAATCTAAGAGGCAACTTTCTACCATAAATTAAATTTGAAATGAATATATACAAAGATGTATATGCAAATAAATTAAGAATAAAAATTGTATCCTACCTGGAAAATGATGTAACATCTCTTCAAATGGACGATAATTATTATTATTCGAGCCTTCGTATAAACAGAGAGTTGCAAATTTATCGGAATCTCCAAGAGTTCTCCAATCTTCCTAAAATTTAAATATTTATAATTATCATTACTTTATAATTACATCTATAATAATTTATATTGCAAAACGTACTACTTCAATTCCTAGAGGTGTGGATAATCTTTTATCCAAGTCAGTACTTTTCCCAGAAAATTGGGGAATATAACATGTATTTTGGGGAGTTATATCACCTTCTGAAAAAATAAATAAAAAATAAGCATTATTAAACTTATAAAGGTAATTTGACAAATTTTGAGGGTATAATATCAAATACTAATAATCTATATAAATAACAGAATAACTAAACCTTTACAAATACCAATATAACATAGTTAAGATTTCGCGTTTTCTGTATTTTTATTGTAGTAATCAACCACTATAAAAAACAATAAAACTATTATATATATAATATATATAGTATGTATATTAGTCAATATATCTAAATTACAATAATTTAGCTACATTGCCTTTATATTATAGGATTCGTTTTGAAAAATTTGAAAATCTTTCATTGGAAATTTTTTACTGAATTTAGGAATTTATTTTGTTATTATTTTAAAATAACCAAAACCGTAGACAGAGTGAGGGAAATGAGGATACAAATTCCGAAAAATTATAAATACAGAGAAATACATAGAAATATGGTGTATTTTGAATAGATTCTGTTAAAAATTATATATATTTTGTGAAAATGTATTTCATTACAATACATACAGGCAACTGCTTAGGGCAATTTCCAACGAGTCTAATGAAGATTTATTATTATATCTGGTTATTCAATATGATATGGGTTCCAAACACCCTTCCCAAAATTAATTAATTAATTAATTAAAATAAGTGTTTTAATATAATAGAAAAAATTCTTAGAAATTATAAAAAATATTCTATATTTTTTTAAATTTATTCACTTGGGGAAGGGGTTTAATGCCCAGATAGCCCAAAAACCCCTACCCCCGAAAAAATTCTTTCTTTATATATTGGAAAAACCAATTATTACTACCAACTAAATAAAAGCTGTAAATAGTATGTTTGTTACCAATGGCCATAAGGTATAGTGAGGGTCAAGAAAACGCATGGGTGGGACTTAATATTGCCCTCACTGTACATATAGTCAGCGCCCCAAGTGCCTAATGTTTTCGAGAGTGGAGCTTTGAGCTTGGTCAACCAAACCAATATTTTTAAAATAAATAAATCTTTTTTTTAATGCAACTGAAATGGAAAAACAACACTTCCGAAAGCTAAGTAAGCATTTTGGTTGCCTAAGCTCAAGGCTCCACATGACAATTTAAACGAATGACTATACCACTGAATTTTTTAATAAATGTTATTTTAATACAAATTCTTACTTGTATGTGAGAGATTTGTACGTTGAGTTTCGTAATTTTCTTCTGGCTCTAGATCTAAAATAAAATAAAATAAAATTTATTATTTGAAAGGAAAGTTTTTATATTTCAAAAATGATATTGAACGTACTTTGTGCTTCTGTTGAAATATATTTTACAGGTTCGTCATAATCATTAAAATAAATAATTAGTCGTGACATAATATCTACTACTTCGTCCATTGATGGTCTTTTATCAGGACTTTGATCCCAGCACCTGAATAAAAAAATAACAAAACTTTAAATGAATAATATATTTAAAAAAAAAATTTGAAATTATAAATGTACAATTTACAATCGAATTAGAGAGTATTATTCATTTAATAATAAATTATTATGAATTATCTCTTTCTGTTACAAGAAATTAAGTTCAAAATTTTAATAAATTTTGGGTTAGTAAAAAATTAATTTTTTTTTTAGCTTTACTTTTTATTTTTAGTACAAAAATATACGATCAAGAATATTTTAAAATATGAATCATTTCAAATTTTTTATGAAAGTTTATAATCAATATTAGACTCAAACTTTACTAGCACCATATTAAATTTCTAACTTTAAGTTGATGTAAAAAAAATTGCTTAATTGATTGTTATTAGAAATAAAAAACAAAAAGTATTATTAATTATTGTACAATAAAATCCAACGTTTCGGTGCTAATTCTGCAGCCATCAATAGGTAGAAGCATTCACTTTGTACAATTTTATCTGTTAATCTTCACTGTTCAAAGTGAGATATCTACCTGATGAGATGTATTTTATTGTAATTAATATTACTTTTTGTATTATTATTTACTAGAACCAGGATTTATGCCAATTTTATTTTTTAAAAATTCAACTAATAGTTCAGTTACAATCTCTTGAGATGTTTTCAGAATGAAATCTGTTAAGAGTGCGTGGGTGTGTGCATATGTATGATCTTTCGGTAATTCGATTGTGTTGAAATTTTATATAAATAAAATAAACTTAATAATTTTGGAAAAGCTAAATTTAATATACAAACTAGAACCTACGGTCGAAAGTAATTTAAATAAAAACAATTCAATTACGCTACTCAACTTCCTTTTATTCTGGCCAATCAGCTCCCTGATAGGCACATACACACAAGGACAGGAAGTCAGCGGCTAGTGCTTATATTATAGTATGATGATATGATTGTTCCAAATTATGGTATGCATTTTTTTAATCTTTTGATTATAGAAATATAAGCAGCTGATCAAAATAAATAAACTACTCCTATTTTGAAATGGGTCACTAAAATAATTCAGATTTTTTGTTTATTTACTGTTAGTCTACAAAACCTTATTAAATAGAAATTATAATTAGTTTTTAAATAATGACACTAAATTTTGAAATTAAGGAAAAACAAAGAATTTTTTTTTCAGACATTATTTTTTAAAAACTTTTTTAATAGTGCGTAGGCCCGATCCTCCCTCTACTATGAATTAAAGATTCACATCTCTTTTTCATGCCTCTTTTAAAGCTTAATATGTAATTTTGGTTCAAAGAAGCCCATTCCTTAATTAATCTGCAAATTCTATACTAAAATTTAAAAAAATGAAATTTTATCAATTTCCAAGAATAATTTTTCTTATCACAATTTGATGTGTCTTGGTCCAAAATCAAGTGACAATTACTATTTAATAAGGTTTTTTAGATTAAAAATTAATAAACATAACATACAATTCTGAATTTTTAAAGTGGCCCTTTTCAATTTGTGACGAGTTTATATATCATACTAGTCGCTGTGCCCCCTTTTTTTTTTCAAATGCTGCGTAGCCCCGTCCCCAGCCCATAGTCAGGTAGGAAGCTGGTTCACGGAGCATCTACCTGCCTCTCTAATTTCTAGTCAACTTGTCGTTTTTGTGTTCCCATATTGAGGAAATTTGATTATAATTAATTTTCCAAAACATTTAAGAGATTCAAATTATTACTACGTTACTCCCAGAGCCATATTCTATATGTGTACTTAATTTCAAATGGATTCATTGAAAATTGTGGATTTCTATAGAACATATACATACATACATTTTTCCCATTTCATTTTTATATATCTAGATAGCTATTATGAGAGTTTTTAAATATTGACCACATTTGTTATTAATTATTTATTAAAAATATAATTACTGTACAACGTTTTGACTGCAGAATTAGCAGTAAAAAAGTTGTCCAAATCAAGTGTACTAATAGGCAAGTGCACGGTACTAGAAAACGACTGCAGATTAAGCAGCCGAAACGTTTTACAGTATTTATATATATATAATAATAATAAATAATAAATAATTTTACAAATGTGGTCTATAAATAAAAACTCACATAATAATAATACAAACCACAAAAGGTTTAATAAACATATCTTATAGTCTGTGAAAAATATTTTTAAAATTTTAGAATAGAAGAGTGGTAATTTTAAGAAATTTTAATAAAATATCTACAAAGGATTTTCTCCTGAAGACATAAATGTAGTAGAGGAATAAATGAAATAGAGAACAGCTCGGGTAGCTCGTGCTTGTTATCAAACTGAATGCTTTTCTTTTGTTTACTATTTAAATAAATAAATCATTATACATTTGTAACGAAAAAAAAAGCACTAAGGATAATGAAATTATCTTATAGCTCTAAAGGAAATAGAAACGTTTTATACTACAGTATATAGGTATAGTCGCACACATTTTTAAAGACTAGTAATATATTTAACAGGGTATGTAATAAAGTTTGAGTCTAATTTTAATGATTGCTATTCTTAGTAAATAGTTAACCTTGTAATTAGACTTTCAATGGGCGGAGGGCAACTGGCCATCAAAGGAGGTCTCTTTCCAAGATGCACAGCCCACATGATGCTAAATGCAGAGCCAGCTATGTCGTCGAAGGGCTTCCGTCTGCTTAAAACTTCCCATAAAATTATTCCCCAACTAAATACATCACATTTTTCTGTGTAATTTGAACCTGAAAAAAGAAAAAAAATAAGTTAGATATTATTAATTTCTATTAATAAAAAAAGGCTGAAAGATTGAAAGCAGACCATTATTTTTTTCTGATGAAATTTTCCCAGGAATCGGGAAATATTAAATTATTTGAAATTCTATTGATTTAAAATATTTATTTCTTTATAAACTAAGATCCCCAGTTAAAAAAATCCAAATGGAAAAAATATAAGTCATTTGGAAATTAAGCAACAAATTTAGAAATATTATTTATATTATTACAATTCAACCCATTCAAAGAGAGAATTTTTAATTTCATCGCAAATCTGTATCAAATTAAAATCTTCAAAAAATGATTTTTTTTTTTAGTATTATTTGGAGTATCGAAGCTTCGAAAATTGATGACTGAAAAACATCAATGTTCCTTGACAAAATACATTTTTTTCTACTTGTTAAATTAAAAAATGAAAAAGTACAGTGAAGGACAATATTAAGTCCCACCCAAGCGTTTTCTACTTGTGATTATTTCATTGTTTTTATAAAAGAAAATGAAAATCTATATTGGAAATTTTCTAGGTTTGAAGCATGAAAGTTTCCATTAAAAAATATATAATATTTTTTTAAAAACAATGAAATAATCACAAGTAGAAAACGCATGGGTGGGACTATGTGGGAATATGTCCCTCAGTAAAGTGTACTTCAAACGTTTTCCACTAAAAATTTCACTGATATACTTTTTAAAGAGCAACTAAATATTATTTATAATATAGTTGTGGCTGTTTATTTGTATGGGTTGGGAAACCATTGACTGGCAGCCAAATTTTTTTCTTTAAGTATTTAATTGGGCCGACGTTTCGGTCTCGATAGAGCCATCTTCAAGGTTCGATAAGTGTCAAGGAATTATATATAGGTTATTATTATCACGAATGTGTTTATTAAAGCTTTTGTGGTTTGTATTATTCTTATTATGGGAATTTTTAATTATAGACCACATTTTTTATTAATTATTTATTAACAATATAAATATTGTACAACGTTTTGACTGCTGCTTATTCTGCAGTTGTTTTCAAGTACTGTGCACTTGCTCAGACTCATGTGAAATGGCGCGAACATTTGTATCTAACTTCATAGGAATGACTCTAGATGGTGTTGACGTCGTTGTATTTAAAATGCACGTTATGGTTGTAACGGTTAGTTCACTTGAGTCGGAGACCGAAAAGTCGACCCAATTAAATATTTAAAGAAAAAAAATTGGCTGCCAGTCTCGACTTTCGCAACCCTTGATAAAAAAAATTAATTGGAAATATTTAAAATTTGTCTTTTTAACTTTTCAAAGTTTTTTTTTTAGGGTTCGAAGATGTAACATAAACACACGTCTTGCAGACAAGGATATCTAATTTCAAAATATATCCGTTTGCCTGACTCTCAATAGACTTTTATGTAGGGGTAGCAAGCTATTAAGGTTTCTATTAAGGTTTCTCACTCTCTTGATTAAATTTCATTTTTTTTTCCTGTAATTATTTTTTCTAGTTTTTTTTTTTTGTTTTTGAAAGAAGTTATGAAATGACCTATATATAATTATATATTTAAAAAATTATTAACTTGAACGATGAACACTAACTGAGGGTTAGTTGTTCAAAGTGAATTCATCTATCTGATGACGGCTGCAGAATTAGCACCTGAAACGTATTTAATTGTAAATAATAAAACTTTTTGTATTACTTGCTAAAATAAATAACGATTTATGCCAAAAAAATGTCTTTTATTTATCTGTTAAAATAAATAAATAATTGGAAAAGTTTAGATTAACAAAAAACAAATTCATAAATTTTTCAAAAAATTATTTTTTATCTTCTCGTTCTTGAGCTTTATTCTAAAAAAAAAAGTAAAAATGCTAATTAAAATTAAACGTTGAATTTAAGGATCTATTTAAATTGTGCCCGATACAAGAAAAAAAAATACAAACTTGAAAATGACTGATCAGAAAGTCAAAATTCGAGAATATATTTCGATAAAGCTCTTGGGTGTTATCGACTTGGGTTACACGTCGATTCCGTGGGTGCCGTCTGGCAAGTGCGAAATAACAAAAAACATGTAAATTCTTTCTACTATTTTTGCAAGTCAAAAAAGCAAGAAAAACAGATTTATTTGCAAGTTTTCTGATTTAGAGCTTAGAATTCTCTTGAGATTTTTTTTTAAATTCTTCTTTTAATAGTCCGATAACGAGGAGTAAAGAAAAAAAAAATCAAAATATTTTATGCATCCCAGCAAATATATGGTGAATATAAAATTTATTTTAAAATATTCAACTCAACACATGTGAATGATAAATTGTTAATATTTAAAATAACAATTATATGTTAAATTAAACATAATAATAATAATAATTTTGTAGCTGGCAAATTGAACAGGCAACCTATATTGTATAATTTTTCATCACAATCGAATTGTTAATGTTTCCAAAAGACGCACAATCAATTCAGAATGTAGATCGCTAGATTTGTAATTGTGTCTGAATTTGTACCTGAAGAAGGCCACAGAATGAGTGGCTAATATGTCTTATACATATACAGTTTACTTGAAACAAGTAACAATAGCTGTGAATTTTAAAGGGTCTAAATCGTGGAATTTCAAAAATTAAATAAAAAATATATAAATATATATATAATATTTCTACTATTATAATAAATTTATACAGGATAATGAAAGACTTCAATATTTTAAACGTTTTTTTTTCCCACCAAAGATTTATTTACTTGGTATGAAACACGCCCTTTAAAAAAAACTGTGTTGATAAACAGTAGCGTCATTTGGGGGGGGGGGGGGGGGCAGGGGGGGGAAATCCCCCCCAAGGGCTCTGATTTTTATAAAATTTTATATTATTCTAAATAATAAAATACTCCAAAATACATCTACGAGTATACAAACTGTACAAAATTAAACAATTAATTAAATTAAATATGTTTTGGCCAAATTTGAATACCCATTTGTAAGTAAATTAAAAAAAAAAAAAAATGTCCCCCCCCCCAAGAAAAAATTGAAATGATGCCACTGTTGATAAACAAATAAATAACTGGGAAAAATTGAGTCCAGCCAGGATTTGCATACTAATATTATATATCTTAGGGCCGGTTGCTTCACTTTTAGTTAACTAGTAAATTTATTCGACCTATAGTAATCATTATAGTAAACAAGAACATGCTTAACATTCGAGTTAAAAAAATGAGTTTACAAGTTTGTAAAGTTAGCAACTTAAAAAAGACTCAACTTATAAAAATTATTAAAAATAACAATTGAAATTATTTTAAATTTTAATAAAAATAATTAATTTTTTCATTTTACCAATTGTTTCAAATTTCACATTGAATTTGACATTTCGCCACTGATCTTTGTCTCAGACTTGTGTTTCTAATATCACGCCTTTGTTAAGCCTTATACAGAATTTTAGGCCTTTGCTAACTAACATCGGCCTGAGCTATTATTTAATCCTATGATTAGAGTAACTAAATGTGAAAATACTCAAATCCGATCGATAGCTAGTTAACTAAATGTGAAGCAACCGGCAGAGCACAAGCTCGCCAGAAAGTCAGAGACCTAGCTTCGACTTGGACAATATTGATAAAAATTAATTAGGCCAATATAAAATATTATATTTTATCGACCTGTTAAATTGGAAACTTTTTTTTAATTATAACCAGTTTTTTTTTTTCAAAGTACTAAATGAAATGATGCCTATCTTTCATATCTCAAATAAAACAAGACTTCAATAATAAAACAAATTAAGAGTGTATTAATTGAGTTTCTTTGATAAAAAAACGGCTTTGAAATTTTATTGTTATATTAAAAAAAAAAAAAAAATATTTGCCATATTTTTGTCTTTGCTGCCAAAAAATTAGCCATCCACATAATCATATAAATTGACTGTCACAAAGCATCACTCAAAAGAATTTAGTAATTTGTTTTTTAAAGGTTTTTTTTTTTAATAAACCCTAGAATGAAATAAAAAATCTATAAGGTCCAATTCTAAAAAAAAAAAAAAAAAAAAACCTCAGAGGCGAATGTTTTGAGTCAGCTTTTCATATCGATCTGTATTCCGAGCAGGAGTTAATAAAATTCATATTATGGTGATTATGAGTTGAAGCGCCTTCTAGTTATAAAGAAATGGAATTACAGTAATAAGTGAGCCTTCAAAAACCATCAGTTTCAAATATTAATTGAACATTGTTCTAAGTTGGAATTAAATTATAACCAAAATAATATTTTTACTCTCCTGTTGTTGAGAATATACGATAACAAAATATGATAATCATACAAAAAGCTCAGGGGCCCACATTTTGTGGGTACGTGGATGGCGACCACGAGCTGCCCTAGCTGGGACTAGCAGTGCTTAGGTTCCTTGCATATCAGTCTCTTCCCTTGTATATTTTCAAAGCCGGCCTACTCTATTCCTTTCAAAAAAACATTCTCCGCCGACCCCGCACCGCGGGATTAAGGCGAAGAAAGAAGAAGATGATAATCATACAAATAAAACAAACGACTGGGATTTAAAAAAACAAAATAATTTAAAGATACCTAATATTTTTTAATTAAAATTAAAATCATAAAAAAAGCAAACGTGTAGGGTCGTGGGACCCCTGCCAGGAACGAAGTTCCTGACGCCTTTTCTTCAATTCTGAATATAATTTAATATGAATATTATTTAAAAATATTATTATTAGGAGGCTTAAGGCTGATCGTTTAAGCTACGGATTACGAATCTAGAGTCGCTATACAACTCGGGTTCAAATCCCACTTGTGGAAAATTTTCAATTTTCAAACAATGCCAATGTCTCCTCTGCCACTCTGTAATTGGAGTTTTACTCTGTTGAGAGATTGTAAATCATAATAGTTAAATATAAAGTTTGAGATTAAAAGACCATTTAAGATTGCCAATCGAAAAAAAAAGTAAAAGATAAACGTAAAATAAAATTAATGCCCAATCTTAATTTGTTTGAAATTCTACAAAATTTATTAAAAAAATTTTTTGAACAAATAAATGTAAAAATATTAATTTAAGTACATTTCAATTACTGATGATTTATTATTATTAACTTTTTAGATATATGAAATAGAATGTCAATGAGTGTATAAATTATAATCAACGGACGAAAAAAATTTTATGGATAATTAAGCCATTTATTTTATACGATTAATTTACAAAACAAAAAAGTTAAAAACAATTATTTTTATTTTATTTTAGAAAAGAAGAAAAACGTTAATAAAAATCTGATATGACCCAGGGCAAGAGACAGAGGGTGGGACAGGGGTATAAATCTCCTGAAAGAACTGGAGCTCTTTAAACTTCAATCATACATTACAAATTAAATTATTTTTAAAATATTGCTCCAACTCTAAATGTTTACAATATAAAATATTTTTACATATATTTAATAATATGAAAATTTGCAGGATGTAAGTTCAGATTTATTAATAATTTGAAACAATTATTTTTCAAAAATTTTATTTGCTGACGACTGATTGCAATACACAGTTTCGGTCATTCAATGTGACCATCATCAGACCTATAAATTTCTTTGTTTCTCATAAATAATGCATGTGACAAAAACATATATTCAGTTTATTAGATAATCCTTTTTGATTTAATCAGAGAATTAAATTCAAGTAAGACAACACAAGGTTTTTTTTGTTTCAATAATGTATTTATTAATATAAATTGAATTTAATTCTCTGATTAAATCATAATGTTTCAACTAGAGCCAACGGTAAAATTAACCCTTTTTTGATCTAGAAAACTGAATATAGTTTTTGTCACATGTATTATTTATGAGAAACAAAGAAATTTATGGGCCTGATGATGGTAATATTAAATGACTGAAACTGTGTAATGCAATCAGTCGTCAGCAAATAAAATTTGTGAAAAATAATTGTTTCAAATTATTAATAAATCTGAACATACATCATGCAATAATAACATAATAATATGCATAATAAACCATAAAAATATTGTTAATAATTTTCGATATCTATATGAATAAGATATTAATATTCAATAAATTCCTCGATTCGGTTAGTCATATATATATTTAAGAAATGTGTGAGTATGTTTATCTGCTGATGATCCAAGCGCCCCATGGCTCCTGGGAATTGAGCCCAGGATCTCCAGCTTTTTCGGGATAACGATGTGCTATCCTTTGCACCAGGCCACCGGATATAGAGAAGTGAGTGTTTGTTGGTGAAGGTCGAGGTTCTGGTTACCTAGTGCAAAGGATAGCACGTTGATGCCCCGGAAAGGCTGGAGATCCTGGGCTCAATTCCCAGGCGCCATGGGGCGTTTGACCCACAAACAAATAAACATTTGTACACATTGGTAAAAAAAATATTGATTAGAAATAGTAATAAAGATTTCATTATTTTCAAAATTATCACCTTAGTATATTTTATGGGGATTGTAAAATTATCAATATTATCATAAAAATATTGATGGTTAATTGGGATTGTTTAATCACATGCTAAATAAAAGTTACAAAATTATTCTAATTCTCTAATCAAATTATCTTTTAATTTCTGAATTTATTTCATTAATTAAATTCGTTCCAACAAATTAATAAAATTAAATGTTTGATGCTTTTGAAAAAAAAATAATTGGAAATTTGAAGGTGAAAATAATTGGACTTTTGTTATTTATTTGTTTTTTTTTCCTATTTTGCTTTAGATAATAACATATTTTCGTTTTTGTTCAATTTAAAGGGGAGAGAGAATTATCGAAATTAGAATTAAATAGAGCCACTCTCGGAAATCAAAACGAATTCTTATAAATTTGAAGAGAAACTTCTTTGCGAACCATAGATCAAAAGATATCGGACCATAATTATAATTTATATGTCTTAAATACAAATTCAAAAATTCTCATTGAGAATATGAACTTTTTTACCTTCTAAAATAAATAAATATAAATTTTATAAATTAAAAAATTTTACCAAGTCACTAAGCATTTGCGCTTTTATTTATTAAACGACCTATATGATTTTGTAAATCAGTTAAAAAGTTGGAGTTCAAATCAAAAAGTTTGACCGTTAAATTTTTTTCTTAAACAAAAAATAAATAATTTATTCTTTCAAATTAAAAATTTTTTTTTTAAACAATTAAAATGTGAAATCGAAACAATTTTAATTAACTTATGGGAATGGGAATTTGAGTCTCACCATTAAATTAAATATAATTACAAAAACACAGAGGAATTTTCCGACCTCCGTCCCTTTTATAAACGAATTGACTGTTGTATAAATATAAATTAAAATTTGATAAATAAATGTGCGTTGATTGAATTGAGATGGCGGACTCACCTGATTGCGAGTCACGACGACGCCTCGATTTCGCCAAACGCGGAGCTGATTTTTTGTGGTCCAGATAAGAACTTCCTAAGGACGAAAGACTAATATTTTAAAGGCATACATACGTAATAATACTTAGGCCTATTTATATGTTGTTTGAATTCCGAATTTTTGATAAACGCACTTTGAAATTAGGAGCTCGGAAAGGGAAAATTTTAATAATAATTAAAAATTTTATTATTATTAAAAAATATTTCTATTACTTGAATTAATAATGGTTTCCATTGAATTTCGAACATGCATTAATTTATATTAATTCATATTTTTACCGACTCGTTAATTTCGTTAATTCAATTTGTTTTCAAGAGTGAAAGGAGTTAAATGACGTTTGTATTTTTGATTGCCTGACCGCAATAGAAAAACATCTCAGGGGTGGGCAAACAGTCGATCCCGATCCAAGGGGGAATACAAGGCGGATAAAGGGTGTGATCACCCCCTCCCCCACCCCCGAGATTAGAGGAAAAATATTTTTTTTTTGAATTAAATTTTATTTTTAACATAAAATTTTAAAAATTGTATACAGAATGCAACTTTCAATTACCGAAAGTAAGAAAAAATTGAGTGCTGTGCGACCAGTCACACCAGATTCCCCACCCCCGAAAAACTCCTCTGGATCCGCTCTTGTCGCGATCGCAGACATTTTATATAATTTATTAGGTTAATATCAAATTTTTTAATTTAAAATATGTGCTAAAAATTTACCAGACGATGAAACATGAATTGAAAATTAAACACTTATTTAATTTCTTTTCTTTCATTTAATCGTGAACAATTTTAAATAAATTAAAATAAAAAAAATAATTGAAATAAAATAAATTAATCTCTCCCTGACCTCGGGAACCTTGCGCAGTTAAGCATTTAAAATACAAGTTTGGAATTAAGGTGCTATGGGA
>JAKCPI010025812.1:0-15451 GCA_023213315.1 Euborellia annulipes | reverse complement strand
ATGAAATCAAAACTAGAAAATGTTATTTGTCCTGCTAAGGTACTTATCCCGTGAGGGTCGTCTCGTCGAACAGTGCGGACCTAACTGTTTGTTCGCTGCCGAATACCATGCTGGCCAACTTGCCCTCCGTGACCGCAGCGGCGCTTATTTATCACCTATTGGCTCCAAGGTAATTATTTTAATGGAATCTCGTTTTTATACCTTACTCACATTTTCTAAATATTTTTGTTTAAAAAAGAATATTTTTCTAAATTTACTTTTGAAATAGTTTAAGTAAAGATCATCTCATGTTTATATTCTACTTACTCTATCCATTTCTAAATTTATTGACTCTTGTCTAAATATATAAATATCTTTAAAATATGACATGATAATTTTTCATTTTTATTACTTAGATAACATATCTTTTCCACTCTAATGGGCAATTTGTTTCCTCAACTCTCAGGCTGTCTTGAAATCTCGCTCGACTACCGTAACCAAAGACGAACTCTTCAGCTTGGAGGACTCACTGCCTCAAGCATCTTTCGTCGCCAATCTTAATGCACGATATGTTTCGGTTAAACAAGGTAACAACTATGAATTATTAGGAAGATACATCTAGACAATAAATATAAATGGACGATATTATGCACGAAGGAACCAAGCGGCATTAGCCTAAATCTGAGATAAAGGGCATTTCATTTGCAAAATTGTTAACAAACCAATGGCAATGACATTTTTTCTTGATTTATACAAAAAAAAAAGTGCATAGAGTAAAAGTGTTGTGATTTAAATAAAGAGATCCATCTTCTTTTTCCCAACAAGATGGCGGTCAAAATGGCGCTTGGTTCCTTATGCATAACATCATCCAAATAGTGTTCTCTTAAGTAAAATTTTTGTTTCGAAATATTGGAATGGTTAAATGCGAGAAATTGCGAGATAATCGATTTATTTATAAATTTTTATTTGTTTCTTTTTTTGCTCCTTTTTGTTTCTTATTAAAATTTTGAATTTTTTTAGCGACCAAATGAAATTTTTCATTTTGTATTAATTATTTATTAAAAATATAAATTAATTATTTATATATAAAATGTGGTCTATAATTAAAAACTCCCAAAATAATAAAATGAAATTTTAATTTTCAAAATTTACGAGATGTTGTGCTTATTGGGCCGGCGCCCTAGGATAAGGGTAGTCCATCCGCCGCGAAAGTGTGGAGGTCCTGGTTCGACTCCAGAGGGTGCAATTTTGCCCACTCTTAAACACAAACATATATCTAAAATCTTTAGATATTTCATGAAGATAAAGAAAGAAAGGGTTGTTTTTCATTCATTCCGACTTCCTTCACGGATTTTATTGTTTTTATTCAAAGGGTTTCTACAGAGCCTAATTAAGGAAGTAATATTCTATCCATGAATAGAACTTGTTTAAATTTTATATTCAAAAATTGAAGACTTGGCCTTCCCAAATGTTAATCTAGATTCTCCTTCAGAAATGTTTTTCATTCATAAAATATAATGACTATTTTACATTATTGTTTATTCTCGTGTGAGAATGTTGTTAGAATTTTAATCAAGGTTTAGAGATCGCATAAAAATAAGAAAACAATGTGCGAAATCATAGAGAGTATAATTGACCAAAAAGAAGCAAACATGTTTTTTTATTTTATTAAAATATTCAATTTGAATCTTGAAATTCTTCGAATCTATACCTATTTAGGCCTGCATATGTTGTTTAACAATCTGAAACAAAGTCATTGTAGAGTTTTAATCACTGTCAAGTAATTGTAATATATCCTTTTAATGATTGATTCCACAATTATTCCCAATGTCAATGTCAATTTATCGTTGCCATGTGGCCTGTCAGATGGTTGCTCGCTCCTCCAAGCATCCAGGTTAATAATGGAAAGAAAAGACTTTCTCTCGGTCTCACAGCAGCAACAACAACAACACATCCTGTCTTCAATAAACAACCCTCTTCTTCTAAGGGTTTTTTTCACATCTCTTCTTTAATATTTTCTTAAATAGCAAAATAAATATTTCGAATTTTTAAAAAAGTTTTTTGACCTTAAAAATTGTCAAAATATGTTTTTTAACAATTGTACTGAAATAATTGAAATAAATATCGATGTAGGTAGCATTATTTTGGTTTCTTCTTTATTTGAAAAATTCATTTTCATCACACGTCTGGTTTTTCTAACTGGCTTGTTTTTGTTTAAGAGATCCCAAGCCTATGTAGTAGAACATTACTTTCTCTCTATATATTTCATATATACAGGTAGAGTAAGAGAAAGTAAAAAATTAACTGGGAAACGTGCTTGCCTTCTATACCAAGGGTCGCGGGTTCGGATCCCAGGCAGTCCAATGATTTTATTTAAGCCATTTGGATAATGACTTAAATAAGAATGCCTGGCCCCCAAATATATAGGTCTATATTATAAAAATAATACTATTATAGTATCGTTAAAAGTCTTATATGGCCTGAGTTGCCGAGAAGACTGTGTGTATGTGTGTGTGAGTGTGAATGGGAAAAAGTATGAGTGTTTTTTTTTTATCTAAAAAAAAAAAAAAAAAAAAAAAAAAACTGGAAAGCAAAGGAGCAAACAAACTCGGGGATTGGGAAGCAAGCGAGTAAACAAACTCGGGAATATTAAAATAAAGCCATCAATAGTAAATTTTTAGAAAAATAATGGTTTAGTATTTTGCCTAGCGGAATTAACTGACATCAATCTTCTAAAGTCAATTATTTCTTTCCATTAATCAGTCTCTTATTTTTTAGTATTAAAAAAAAAATATTCTGTCTTTCCCAACCACTTGACAACTTCACTAAATGACGATACTTTTTTTTACTTCAATCAATTAAATAAATTAAAAATTATTGGCCTATTAATCTCCAAGATAATAACTTATTGATTGATACTTGAATTTTTTTTTTTATATCTATGCTTTTAAAGATAGCTTTAAGTAGTGTGGGTTGACGGGTGGGGAGAGGACCAGCTGGCCTACGAAGATCCAAGGCATGGGGTCGTCTGAAGTGAATGGGGGACTTAAACCCGAGTGGCCCCCGCAGTGAGTGCATACATGAATTCTAAATAAGGAAAAGAGAAAAAAAATCAGTCCGGGATGATGATGATTTATGGGTTTATAGGTTACCTACTGGTCGTTAGAGAAATTAATCTTCAATTAGAGGTAAGCATGAGAGGGCGAATTCTTTGTGAGGATTTCGGTTTGGACCACTTTCCTCAATTTGCGCGCTGTAAAAATTTGACTTTTTTTGTTAAATTTAGAACAAGTGGGTATTTCATATATTTCTCTAAATGTCGGATTTATTGTCTATCTTGTAAAAATTTTAGAACACAGGGATAGACACACCGGGTAACCGTCTTCATACCGTGTATATATTTGCTGTAAAAATACTTGTATAAACTAGTTTATTACTTTATTTCTTAGTATTATTAGAACATGGTATGTAAGTTGCGGTTGACAATAAATTCCAACTAAGCTTAGTCGATTGTTAAATATTTTTCTTTTTTAATACAGTGAAGAATAGAAATGGTTGTGGTGATGATTGAATAAGGAACGCAATGAGTAGGGCAGCCAGGAAAAATGAAAAACTTTCATATTGTTTCTTAGACATTTCAGGAACACTTGAGCTTAAAGGGCCCGAGCCCCTCTGAAAAAAAAATTTCAAAAAAATTATTTTTTTAATTGAAATTTTAGCCATGATATTTTTTATTAGAATTTTAAAGTTGGAGAACAAATGGCCCCGGGCCGCCTCGGAGGGCCCGGGCCCCGGGGATATAGCCCCTGCCCCCTTCTGTCTACGACCCTGTGAACAGTAGCGTATCCAGGTGGGGGCGAAGGGCGCTCGCCCCCTCCGCCCGAGGCGAATCAAGCTTTTGGCGCCCCTCGCGTACCCCCTTTTTTCCTAAAATCTTCCGGCTCTTTTTTGTAATTTCATAATAAATTCATTTTATATCACAAAACTGGAGAAAAATTACAAAAAAAGCTCGAAAGAAATTCGAATACTAAAAAAAAAAGGTCGAACGAAAAACGGCGCCCCTGTTGAGCTTCGCCCCCTCCGCCCTCAAAGGCTAGCTACGCCGCTGCCTGTGAATGGTTGATAGCTAATTTTTTATTTAAAGAAATTCACAGCGAGCGATTAATTAGTTAAACCCCTTCTAAGTTTCTTTTTTCTCCATTGATCTTGACAAACGATCTACAATAGTCCTTATTATCAAACAATTTAACGACATTGAAGGTTAATTAGTATCCATTTACCATTTGTGGTTCTTCGTTAAAACTCTACAAAAAAGGACTGAAGGAGGAGAGAGAGAGAAAAAAATTAGAAAAAAAACATGTTGCGGGATTTATTAGTGGCGTTCTGCAAAACGTGATCGAATCTCAAATTAAATAGTAACGGCATCATCACTTCTCGGTCTTCTTCTTTAGATATCATTAGATATCATTTTTATTTTATTCCAAGCAATAATATATATTTTCCTGAATTAAAAAAAAACGAAGGGATTATTAGAAAAAATTGATTAGACAAAGTACCTTACTGGTTTTTTTTTCGAAATTTTAATCTCCTATTTGGATATTTTATACACAATAGAGAATACAAAATAAATACAAATTTTCATAAAAAATTTTTCAAATGTGCAAAAAGTTCCAAAGTGCGGGGACCCCTTTTGAATCTAAATTAACATACAAATCCCCATAAGGATTTAACATTGGATCTATGGAAGGAAGAGCTGAAAAATGAATTTGAAAAATCTGAAATACATCAGTAAAGTGTACTTAAAACAATTTACACGAAAAATTTTACTGATATACTTTTTAAAGAGCATCTAAAAAATAGTTGATTTATGAATTTTAATCAAAATCGTTAGAGCCAATTTTGAGAAAATCGAAAAAAACTGAAAAAGTTCTTAAGTAAAGTACTAGCACTTTTTGGCCGATTTTGATCAAAAGCTTATTATCACGCCTCAGAGGGGTGCTTAATTTAGATATATAATTTCAACCTCCTAGCTCATTTCCTTAAGGAAATGAATTCCTGCTTAAAAATGTTCATATACATAGACCAATTTACGGGACCCACTTATTTGAACTCAGGGGCCTCAAATATGTATATCTCGACATCGAATTTTTGACATGATCGCAATACTATCTCTCATATATCACATATATAGGTAAGAGAAAGAAAAAATTCCAGCTTACCCACGCTCTCAACATGACCACCAGATATTATTTTTTTCTTAAATTTTTTTTTTTTTTAATTTCCTATTTGTTGTACTTCTACCAAGATTACTAATGGATTTATTTTATTTTTTATGAGAAAAAAAATGTGTGATGAAGACCGTGAAGAAGATTGACGAGCCAAAAGTAGACGGTACATTTTTTTTCGGTCATTTATTACTTTTGTCGACGTTTCGGAGGTTTAACGCCACCCAACTGATATCTACAGCCAATAGCAATTATTAATCTAACATATCTGCAGGATCCCTAATCGATTATCAATTTTTGACTCTCCTTCGCTTTTGTCACTTTTAATATTCGAAAAAAAAATTATTATATCTTTGAGAAATTAATCAAACCCATGCATAATATTTATTTCCTTGCACCATGTCTAGCTTTGTAATTTATTTGTTTATTTATTTTTTTTATTCAATTTAAGAAAAAGCGCTTTTTTTCAGTTGCGTTGACATTAACATGCAGTTGGAAACATGCAGATTTATTTTCTAATGAGAGTGAGATATCATACTTAAGAGGATGAGTCACTTGCTAAAGAACTAAAAAAATAATATTTTTAAATAATAATAAAAAAAAAATGATAAACATGCAAGCCATTGAACTTTAAAATTATCTTTAAACAGGAAAAAATATAATTTATCATTTTTTTTTTTTTATTTCTCAACCCCTTCTTTTAAAATATTATACTTTCATAATTTCAAAAAATATTTTTTCCCTGGATGTAAAGAATGATAAAAAGAAAGTGGGAAGAAAAGGAAAGAAGCCGGAAGTCTTGGCCTGGTCACTTTGATAACTGTTTAAAGTCAGATAAAAAAGAAAATAAAAAAAAGCAGGAAATAGAAATGATAAAAACATTTTAACATAGGAGAGGAAAGAATATTTAATGTTTTGGAGGGGAAGGATGATTCATAAGGAATTGTTATTAAAAGAAAAACGTGTGTTCTTGTATCTAATAATATTTGGAAAAATTACCAAGTTTCAAGATCCTTGGGAGCTTTTCTTCTAAAAAAAAATCTGGTGTGACTGTTCGCACAGTATACAACTTTCTCTTTTTTTTCTTTTCCCCCCCCACCCCCCCCCCCACACACACACCCTTTCAAAAAAAAACTATAAATATAATCTGGGTCGTTCTTTGGTATCCAAATGTCTTAAATAAAATCATCGGACTGCCTGGGGTCCGACCCCGCGACGTTCGGTATAGAAGGTAGGCACTCTACCAACTATACTAAGCCCTGGGATAGATATAAAATTTATAAATGGGGGAAAATATTTATATTTTGTTACCATGGCAATCATTTCTCCTATCTTTCTTTTGAAGTACAAGAGTAAAGTGGGCTTCACAAGATTTTAATAGCAAAATGAGAATATACATTTTAAAGAGCATCTTAAAAATAATTGATTTTTCAAAATTCTCAGAGCGAATTTTCAGAAAATGGAAATAAACTGAAAAAGTACATAAGTAAAATACTAGTACCCGAGGTTTCCCATAGAGGAAATCAATTATAGTTTGTTTTGTATACCGCGAATAGTAAATATTTAAAATTGGAAAGAAATCGTTAAAGCGAATTTAGAAAAAATTGGAAAATATTAAAAAAGTACATCAATAAAGTACTAGGACTAGTACCTGAGGTTTCCCAAAGAGGAGATCTAACGTAATTTGTTTTGTATACCGGAAATAGTAAATATTTAAAATTTCAAAGAAATCTTTAAAGAGAATTTCTAGAAAATTGGAAAAAACTAAAAAAGTACATCAATAAAGTACTAGTACCTGAGATTTCCCAAAGATGAGACCTAGCGTATTTTCATTTTGTCCCGAAAATAGTATATTTAAGTTTGAAAAAAAATCGTTGAAGCCGTTTTCGAGAAATGATGTGCTTACAGACAAATAAACATACAGTGCTCGTTTAATAGTATTAGATTAGATGCACTTAAATAACCCATATCTGTTCTGAGGATGATCTCAACCTGCGTCGAAACGTCAACATTATGGGAAATTAAAAAAAAAATGAAATATGCACAACTCTGCGGTGTTTTCTTCTTTTGTTTACTTATCCTGATATTATATAAGCCACTTATTAGTAAATATAAATAATATTTGTAATTTTGATATTATAATCAATATGCAAATATCTTTGATAAAATAATTGTCTATTCTCCATATAACGGTTAAATAAACAAGACTTTCTATTAAAATATACATCATTAAATCCATCCATGTTTAGAATATCCATCCTCTCTTTCTTAAAATTCCCATACGAAAAGTGTAAAAGGACATTTAAAAAAATAAACACATCCTTGAAAAAAAATTAACGTTCGCATGTCTAAAAAAAAAAAAAAATCCGAGAGAGAATTAAAAAAGATCCGAAATGCTTATCCAAATATTTCTTTGATTTTTTTTTTATTATAAATACAACAGTTTCTTGTTTTTTATCTTTTAGGTGTTGATGTTACCGCTAATCAGGATGAGATTTCCGACCACGAGACATTCCAGCTTGAGTTTGATCATTCTACTAAAAGATGGTACATCCGCACTATGCAAGATCGCTACTGGACTTTGGAAACTGGAGGCGGAGTTCAGGCCAGTGGAGACAAAAGGTGTGCAATTTGGAAAATACACTTAACATAAAAATGAATGAATGAAAATAAGAGAAAGTTTGAATGTTTGGAAAAAAATATATTCATGGCTAGATATTTTAAATGATTAAAGTTTTGTTTGGGATGTTTTTATTCAATGCCAAAACACCATAGGGCCTAATACATGGTGTAAAACTCTCAATGGCCTCAGTAACCGCAAAGTAAAAATTAAAAGATAAGCTGGCATCAGTAAAAATGCATTCATGCACATGTAAATCTCGTTTTTTATTGGCGTCAAGGATATGCGTTGATAGCTTAATTGATTAATTATTTAAATTTTCTATTAAAACATTAGCTGTGAGTCTGGATTTAAAATATTTAAATTGATTTGTTGTTTGTGACAATGACCCTGAATTAAAAAAGCTCCGGGCATTGGCATAAACTTATAAGCTTCTGTTTCTTGTTTTAGGGTTCAATAATTCACTTCTCTACTGAGTGAAAAAATGTATTTGTATATTAGCTACCAATTAATAGGATTAAATAAGCAGGGCTGTTCCTGATGGGCGTAAGCACAAAGCGTGCACAAAAACTTGGCGTCATAGGAGGGACGAAATTATTTCTATTGGTTGTCGGTTCATAAAATTCACAACAAGGAAAAGAACTATGATGTTGAAATTTTGTATTTTAGTTAGATATCCCCGGACATCCCCTCGGGTGTGGAATGGAGGGGTGTAAAATAACCTGACACGGATATAACATACCCAGAAACGGCCATGTAAATAAGTTAGATATACCCGTTGGTTTAGGCCGAGGAACCGTATATTCAGCATAAAAATATATAAATATTGGCTTATAAGTGATCTGATAATGCCGGCTGTTAGACTAGCCTGTTCTTTTGCAAGATTGTTGAACTATTTGGCCGTTAATTTTTAAATAAATAGGCCTACGAAATTTATTTTTGACTTGGTCAGCACTTTATTTAATAATTATAGTTTGGATACAAGAGTGGATCCAGAGGAGTTTCTCGGGGGGGGGGGGGGGGGGGGGGGGGGGTAATCTGTTGTGACTGGTAGCACAGCATTCTATTTTTTCTTAATTTCGGTAATTTGTATCCGCCCTTGTTTGGATATTAATGATTTTTACATTTGTAGATTTTAAAAAGATTACAATTTTCATAATAGAGTTTTTTTTTTGTATTTTCTATAAATATAAAAAATATTTTTAATTAATCGTAATTAAAAAAATGCATTCTATTAATATAGTAAAAGTTCACGAATTTAAATCATTAAAAAAAAAAACTGCATAAAAAAATTCTAATGCCTCAGCATAAAATATCGTTTTTACATG
Organism: Euborellia annulipes; assembly: GCA_023213315.1. NCBI lineage: Eukaryota > Metazoa > Arthropoda > Insecta > Dermaptera > Anisolabididae > Euborellia > Euborellia annulipes. The sequence continues at coordinate 6,299 of JAKCPI010025812.1, read as the reverse complement.
CTTTTACCTAGACGTAAACCGTCATGGATAGGGACACGAAAAAAGTATCGATACTTTTGATCCGAAACCAGTACTTTTTTTACTCGATACTTTACTCATATCAATACTTGATTGCCGGTATCGAATGAGTAGTACTCATTCTAATATAAATTTTTTAAAGTGAAACTTTTATTTTAGTCTTTTCAGCATCTTAGGCCATATAGAAGTTACACAAATATTTTAATTACAATTCTGCAAAGAATATCTTATGTTCTTTTATATATATAATTTTTTTTTTTTGCTCGAGAAAAATCTGGTGTGACTGGTCGCACTGCACACAACTTTCTCTTACCTTCGGCAATTGAAAGTTGTGTTCTGTGCTTGTCAGACGTGATTTTTTGTGTCAACATATCCTTAGTTTCCGGCAATATATTAGAATTCAAGATATAAAATTTAAATACATACTTACATTATATTTTGTTACCATGGTTTCTACTTATCCTATGAAGTACAAAAGTAAAGTGGGCTTCAAACAATTTTGTCTACAAAATAAGAATATACATTTTAACGAGCATCTAATGGTATAATTGATTTTTAAACAAAATTGTCAAAGCCAATTGTGAGAAAAATAAAAAAAAAATGAAAAAGTACCGGTATATCAGTAAAGTACTAATACTATTTGGTCGATTGGAATGAAATTCCTGCCCATGCTTGGGACATGAATACTTAGCTAAAGTATAAAATTTGAGTGCCGAGAGTTCTTTCCTTATTGAGTTATTTAATTTAATTCACACTTTTTGATATTTCAGTTGAAATTCATTCAAATGATTGTGAAAATGACGTCAAATTCAAGCTAAAAGGGAATCGCCTCCTTTTAATGGCAATTTCAAGAAAAGCAATAAAACGGACATTTAAAAGCAATAAAATCTCTTTCAGAGAAATTTACATAAACATTATGTTTTGATATTTTAACTGGAATCGATCTTCTGGAAATTTAAGATTTTTTTCACAATAAATTAAATTAATTTCAAGTGAAATATCAAATAATGTGGGTAATGGGAATTACTCATATACGAAAAAACTCTCGATATTCAAATTTTATACTTAAGCCAAATAGCTATGTCGCAAGTATTTCAAGAAATTTTAATCATATCAGCCAAAGGGTACTAGTACTTTACTAATGTATTTTTTCAGTATTTTTCCGATTTCGCAAAATTCGCTCTAACGATTTTGATTAAAATTCAAAAAACAATTATTTTTTAAATACTCTTTAAAAAGTAGTCTATAGACTATCAATAAAACATTACGTGAAAATAGTTCAAGTACACTTTACGCTACTATTCAATCCAGGATAGGGGGGAGGGATTGATCCTCCAGGAAGCCCTGGCGAACATTGCTCTGAGGAAGGGGGCATATATATCGCACTGATCTTCCGGAGTACCCCTTTGATCGATGTTAAGATGACGAAAAGACTTGGAAAAAAAATACTCATAGGCCTACTTAAAAAAATACTCGATACTTACTGGTATCGGTACTTTTCTTCCCATACTTTTCTATCGATACGATTCCAAGTACTTTATTTTCGATATCACATCCCTAGTCATGGATCGTCATTCACGCTTTTATTTTTCTTTAATTAAAATTCATTTCTCGAAATAGAACTTATAATATTTTTTTTTTTTTAATTCGAATAATTTATTACATGTTGATTAAATGGAGAGTCTTTTCATTTCATTTTCTCTTCCACTTTAGTAGTTGTTAATGGTGCTTCTTTTTAACGAGATTCTTAAGTCTACTTTCTATATAATTTTAACTGTTTTAGAGCGGCGTGAATTCTGGAAAAACTAGATAGACACACGACATATATGGAGGACTTAGAAATTTTTAGATATTGTTATAAACACATTTGCCATCATTCTAGTTTAATATTTGTGTTGTCTTTAATTTAAAAAAAAAAAATATCAAGTGAAAAACCCATCACGGATAAAATTTCTTAAAGATTAAAGAGCATCTGTTGCTCCTATTTTGTAAAAAAAATATTTTTTTATCCATCCGTCAAATTATCTAATGATCTGGTAGAATTCAAAAGTTATTATCATTGGTAGGCCTATATATTCAAAATTCTTTTTCATACTGGTGTAAAAAAAGGCTATTGCATAATTTTAGAACAAATGCAGTAAATCTTAAGGCGCAGTAGTAATGAAGCTGTTACTCATGTTTTGCCGATAAGATGGCGTTATGTGTCTTAAATAGCAAGCCAAAAAAATCTCATATTACGAAAATTTGCCAAGAGATGTCAGAATGGAAGCTAAAAATCTAATACATTTGGTTGATTTTCATTGATCTTTTAACAATGAATACTTTATAAATGTTATTATATATTATTTATAAAAGCATAAAAATATATAAATAAAGGCCCAATATAGGATAATAGGGGATCTGATAAAACCGGCTTTTAGACTAGCCTGCCATCTTTTGCAAGAGTGCTGAACTATTTGACAGTTAATTTTTAAATAAATCATCTAAACTTACTTGTATATTTCTTAATTAATATGTGATTAATAATAATAATTTCATTTTTAAATAAAAAAAAATTTTTAAATTATGGAGACAGTTTGTTTTTCTGTATTTGACTTGATTAAAAAAATTAATTTCCATAATTTTCTAAAAAGTCTTTAAAAAAAATTATAACTTTCTGCCCCAATAATCCTTTATGAATTTAATTCATTTGAAAAAAAAAAATCGCATTGAAAAATTTCTCTATAATGGTCTTTTTTTTTTTTTTTAAGTATGTTTAGACACCGCTCCTTTTCCTCCTTAATTAAAATTCATATTTCAATTTGACATAAATAATAAACCTTTGGCCGCACTTGATTAATCCAAATGTTTCAAAATAAAAAATATTTTCAAAAACAAAAAAATTTTGTTTCAAAAATAATTTTATACATTTTAAAGGAAGATTCAGACTATATGTATCAAGCGAGTGGAAAAAATGCTTAGCTCGAAAATTCATGTGGTCGTCACCAGGGGGCGCCGGAACGCGACTTGAATCAGGGGGGGGCAAAAAAATTTTTTTTAGAAAATTAAAATAATTTAATATGTTTAAATAGTATAAAACAAAAAACAAATCTACTATAAAACTTTAAAAATTTTAAATAAAATCACAATTCTTAATAAAATTAAAATTTTAAAAAAATTTGGTAGTGATTTTTCAAAAAATTTTGGAAAAAATTTGGAAAAAAATGAATTTCTTACTCTTTAATTTAGAAGATTTTATTTTTCAAAAGTAAAAAAATATATCATTTTTAATAATAAATGAAATAAAAGAAGAAATTTTGCCCCCCTCTGTCCCCCCCTGTAGGATACCAGGGGGGCAATGTACCCCTTGCCCCCCCCCCCCAGTTCCGGCGCCTATGGTCGTCACCAGAATCACAAGATGATAACGTCTGAAAATTCTGATTTTTTTAAGTATAGGCCTATATTTAATAATGTAAATTAGAAGAGCTCGCCCAGTACGTAATTATTTATTTATAAGATGATTTCTAATAACTGTTTTCTGATTTAGGTCCTCGAATGCTTTGTTTGACCTCGTCTGGCAAGCAGACGGCCCCGTCGCTTTCCGGAGCCAATAATGGCAAATTTGTGGCCACAAAACGCAGCGGTCATCTTTATGCCAACTGCGAATCGGTGGAGGATCGATGCCAAATATTTCTTCTATCTCATCAATCGGTAAATATTTATTATTATCAATTTCATTTGTTTACAATTTTGATATATTTTTTAATTTTTTTTTAGACCAATTTTGGTATTGAAATGCGAACAAGGATTTGTCGGTTATAAATCGGCTGGCTCTAATAAATTGGAATGCAATAAAGCTACCTACGAGACAATTCAAGTGGAACGCCCAGAAAAAGGAGTTGTTTTCTTTAAAGGTTACTATCATCATCTTAAAATTTCTTTTTATATATAAATATTTTTTTGTTCTTTTTTCGGCATCTGAGGCCATTTACGACCTCGTCCCCATTTATTTCAATTGATTGGAATCCAATAGGGGTGGGTCGTGTTGCCACTTTTTTCGGAGCGAAATGTAATACCAGGCAAGAAGTGGCCCACGCCTAACATGGTACATTACAACTATAAATTTTTTTTTAAATCGGACAATAACTTCTGTGAGAGTTTTTTCCTCAAAATTTTGGAAATTTCGACTGAAAATCCCAAAATTGTCATTAAGTTTAGTTGCTTATAAAGCGACCGTATTTTTTGATAACAAGATGTCAGATAAAAAAACTGACATTCTAGCCTCAAAATCTCTGGCCCTTCCAGGGGGGATATAACTGGCATTTTAGTCTAGAAATGTCAGTTTTTATCGCAAGTGACATCTCGTTATCCAAAAATATGGTCGCTTTATAACCAACTAAACTTAATGACAATTTCGGGATTTTCAGTCGAAATTTCGAAATTTTGAGGAAAAATTCTCACAGAAGATATTGTCCGATTTGAAAAAAAAATTTATATCTGTAATGTTCTTGTAATGTATGTCCTTGTGGGTGGGCCACTTTTGCCGGGTATTATATTTCGCCTCCCAAAAAAGTGGCAAAACAACCCATCCTAGGATCCAATTCAATTGAAACAAATTTTTCGCCTGTGACGGAATGTGAACCCTCGACCTCTGGCACCAGAAGCCAATGCTTTATCTCTGATAAAATTTGAATTTAATTTATAACTCAATATATTTCGATTAGATATACGACCATCTTCAGGGCTGAAGTGTGCTCAACAAAACTTCTCAAAAGGTCGAATGGATCAATTAAGTAAAAGATTTTTTGACCAAAGGCTATGCGGGTCAAGGTTAGTCAAACCTTCGACCTTTTGAGGATTTTTGTTCACACACTTCAACCTCGTAGATGGTCGTATACCTGACCGAAACGTCGGCCTAATAAACGAAATAAAAAGAAGAAACTGCTCTTTTTTTCATCACTTATTTACTTTAGTAAGTTAATTTAATTGTCCGTTTTATCATTTTTTGTGTTTTTGGTTGTTTATTCATTGGGTAAAGGTGTTGACTTCTGTGATGGTAAGATAATAGGCTGGCCGAAACGACAGAATTGTCAAAGCCTAGTTGGAAGATATAGCTCAAACCAATTTAAATTTCCCAGGTCAAAAACGGCAAATATTGGCACGTCGATGGTGAATCGGTGACCTGCGATTCTGACACCCCGGAAGGTTTCCTTCCTCGAATTACGAGAACCGACTCGCATCTGTATCAAGAGTGTAACTGGCGATTATCTGGTCTCCAGCAAGAATGGCTCTTTTCCGACTTGGAGGCCCAGACCTCGACCCAGGTCAACGTGTGGGAATATTAATTGCCCATTAATCAACATACTCGCACAGGGCATACATATTATTTAATTATTTATTCATCTACCTGATATAGTCTCAGCAGCAGCGACGGCGACGGGGTCTCTTTGGTGTCTATCGTATATTTTTTATTGGTCGCTTGCTTTACAAAATTTTATAAATTGCCCAAAAACCAAAAAATGAACTGCCAATTTTTTTTTTTTTAAATTCACAAAATTAGGGCAATTTTTATACATATATATATATATATATTCAAATATATATAATCAACGTAACTTTCTCTATATTTATTATTATTATTAATGTTTTATTATTTATATGTAATTATTTTTAACAAAAAAATAAAAACACAGCTGATAGCCACACACCATACATTTTGATAAATCTGGAAACCGCCAAATTTTTAACAAAAAAAAAAAAAAAAAAAAAAACTTTTCTAAATTCTTAATTTTTTATGAAAAAACAAAAAATTAGTATTAAAATATAAATATATATACTAATATCGTATATTAATATAATATATAACTACTTTTCTCCTTTGGGGGAAATTTTTTATACCTTTTGTTTTTTTTTTTTATATATATATCTAATTAAATGAATATTCCATCATTTTTAGATATTTTAAAATAAATATAAAAACTTTCGTTATTTTTTTCCTCTTTTCCCGTGTACATATTTTGACTTTTTTGTACAAGCCCAAAATTGGTACAACTGCCAGAGAAATGCATTTATAAACACTTAAAGGAGCAACTAGACTCCTTATAACTTCCTCCCCTCCCTCTTCTATTTATACGGCAATCAGTAGTTGATATTATATTTAGCTTTTTAGTCATCTCTTCTATTAACTCTTTTAATATAAACAAAAAACTTCTTCTTATTCTTCTCGTTAGGGGAATCATTGTAATTGTATTTAATAAAAGACTTTAATATGGTTAAATGTTTACGAATATCAATGCTCATTA
>JAKCPI010025811.1:0-21463 GCA_023213315.1 Euborellia annulipes | reverse complement strand
TTCTCTTCAACAGCACAACGGAGAAGTATAATAATAGGTTAGATCAATTTATAATTAGAAAAAGTCAATTTCTTTGTCTTGGAAATAAATTAATAAATTTATGATAATCTGATATGACAACCAAGCAAAGAAATTGTAATTAATGCTTATTTTACTATAAGGGTGTATTTATTTATACCAGAAGAAAATAAATATACTGTATTAACTAAGCCGAAATATATTATGCCTGAAATCATATCGGTGAAAATGAACTTTGAATTTTTTGGATTACGAGCAGTGTTTCCTCCGCGTGTGGGCGCGCACTTAAATTTAACATAGCGCAAATGAAAAGATAAAAAGCGTCCACCAAGAATTTTTTTTGTTCATGCAGAAAAGCCTTTTAATTGTCACCAAAAAAATTTTTATTTTTGAAAAAATTGCACACATTATAAATAGTGCGCTCACAGATCTAAAAGATTAGAGGGTGCTGATTACGAGTAAACGAGAGACAGAGAGGCTACCTGAAAAGAGATCATACCTAACCTAATACGAATAGTGTTTCAAATTGTATTACCAGTCCCCACCATGCGATCAGTGGGTCCTCGGATATGTTTCAAGCCTGCCTTTATGCTTTTATCCATGGAAAAACGACTACCCTCCCTGAACTCTTTTTTTAGACCCACCTCCCAACTCATCCTCACAGATTCAAAAACATATTTTTAACACTTTATTGGAACCTAAATTAAAAAAAAAACGAACTAGCTAAAATAAGGACCACCCTGTTATAGATGCACAGTAATAGGTCTATAATATTTTTTTCTTTCCAGGAACTGGTCGCTGGGCCTTGCGCAACATTGTAAGAGGATATTTCCTTGGAGCAGCAGCGATAAGCTCACCTGCACCGCCAAAGTTCCCGGTGATCCCGAGTTCTGGCACTGTCATCTGGCTGCGCGTCCTCAGGTGAGCTATTGACAAAAAAAATAAGAATTTAATAGTACAAATTTATTAAGACCATTGATTACATAAATATCCTTTTCTTTCTCTGGAGCTAAGCAACTACTAATTCCTTGATTGATTTTTACTTTCTCTTACCTATATATGTAATATATAGTGAGAAAATATTGCGTTCATTTTAGTAAACATTTCAGAACTTTTCCTAAAGCACATCAACCATGATCTTATTTGACCGACTATTAGGAGTAATTAATTCATTAATGTCTTGATCATTTGGGTTCCCCATCTTCCAGAAAAGATAACGAATCTATTTAACCAATAGTTTACTAAAATATAATTCATATTAGCTTATATAGTTTTTGTGATTTTATAATAAATCTAATAAATCTTCTCCAATTATTTCGCTTTGTAATTGTGGATTAAAGACCTGAATAAGACAACTGGTGTCGAAATGTCAATAAGCTTGAAAGAGTCTAATCACTTGAAAGTTTTTGATTTTTTTCAATATTTTTTGTTTTTAATGAGGGTTGGAAACCACGATCTTAATATCTAATTAATTCAAAAACAATGTGGAGGAAGGAATTTTCCTTTGTTGACGTTTCATGGACTAACCGATACCCATCTTCAGGACAAATATTACGAGCAATACAGAAACTTTTTTCAATCACACTCAATAGTCAGAAAGCCATTATAAATACCACTATACTTACAAAGGTGCTAAAAAATTCTTAGCACTAAGAATTTTTTAATACTAGTTCTAAGAATTTTTTTAACACCTTTGTAAGTAGAGTGCCTTTCTGAGTATTGAGTGTGGTTGATGTGTATTAAAAAAGTTTCTATGTATTGCTTGTAATATTTGTCCTGAAGATGGGTGACGTTTAGTCTCCGAAACGTCAAAAAAGGAAAATTAAATAATTCGGGCTGAAAACAAGTCTTGATTTTATTTCATCGTCTATCTAATTAATTCTTTATCTTTCAACAATTAAAAAACTCAACGCGCTTATTCTATTTATAAATTGACGTTCTTTTTCCCTTTAGAAAGCGAAAAGCATCTTTGACATCTTAAAATATAATTTCCATCCTCTAAAATCATTAAATTTTCTCTTTGGTATAAAAATTTTGTAATAAATTTCTGACATTCCTACAGATTTTCTAATAAATATATATAAAAAAAAAAAATATTTATTGATCAATCAGAGTAATAAATAATTATCCCTAGAGAGAGTATATGAATGTCTGTGGAGCAAACATCTTGCAAATGTAGATCTCGGCCGATAGAGAAGAGACAGCGTCCTTGCCCAACAACAACAACATCAACTACTACTACTACTTCAACATCATCACTTCCTCTCCATTTCTTCCCCTTAAATCTTCGCTTGAAACTCATCAACAGGCGGCATTTATAGGTTTCCATTACCGGTTTTTTTTTTTAGAAGCCAATTTCACTCATCATCTCTTTTTGTCTATGTCTGTTCTATTTGTAGCATCTTTATTTACTAAACAAATGACATCGCACTCTATTGAATGATTTTTTTCATACTCAATTATTAATCAATCAGATATGAATTAATATGAGAAGAGAAATCTTTTTTAATGTTAATTTATTTTCATCAAAGAGAGAAAAGTATCAATTTAAGGTGCGTCTCGGGGTGCTAATTTTGGGAGCTTCCTGCGGCCACAATTTTGAAGCTATATCGACCTCAAATTTTTTTTAAATTAAAGCTATTTAAAATATCTACAACTTATAGAAGCCCTTTTTTTTGATTTTCGAAAAAATAATTTTTTTTTAGATTAATCGCATTAAATAAAAGATAGTTTTAAAAAATTCGCTCTATATCTTATAGATAATTAAATTAGTAATCATTGTGTTAAAAAATAATTAATTTTTTACCCTTAATTAATTAGCTGGAATCTTTAAAATGAAATGGAATAAATCCCTTGTATCCCTATGGGAAAAACTAACGCCATATCTTGTCTCCTAGAGTAACTCGGTAGTTAATCGTGTCCTAACGGTTTTTAGAGACGCGCAACTTGACTCATTCTGACACAAAGATGAAAATAAATTCACTAAAACTAAATTTTTGGCGAAGGTTTATAGGTGATAATATGTAGATGTAAAGGTTTCTGGATTTCTAATGAGCAAGCAGCCAGTATTATTTCAATTAAATATCTATTTATTAATTGATGTCCGACGTTTCGGTCACATATAGGACCATCCTCAGGCTATAATAGGCCTATATATTATTATTCTTGGAAATATATATTATATTAATTGTTGATAAAATAAACTTTGGTTCTGGCACATCAATAAATATACTGTATAAATTAAATAATATTAGCTGCTTGCTCATTGGAAATCCAATCCTTTACATCTAAAACTAAATAGATTCCTAGCCCTGTAATGGAGAGATTTATTGTATTAAAATCATTTGTCTTTATTTCGAGGAGGTAGATGGTATGTAATAATAACAACCCTGTTAAGTAATTATTATGATAATTATAGATAACACCAACTCTCTCTATAAATTCATCTTGTTACAAAATAGAAAAAAAATATTTAAAAGTAAAAAAAAGACTTAAATAACCTGTTAGGCTTGATTAGTCAATTGGATGAGAAAAGTCTTTAATTCGTTCCATTTAAAAATACATCAAATTTAATTTGAAATTATTTCATTTAGATTAGAAAAAAAATATGATATCTTAATTTCATTTTCGATAATTGAAAATCTCCTTTTTAATTTCATAAAAAAGAATTAATGGATTTTCTCTCCTAGCTGTTTCCCGCCCCTCTTTCTCAGACATACTTAAAATATCACATTTTATTTCAACAGTAAAAAAAATTTCATGGCAGGTGGAAAAATTTTGCTACCCTGCGGAAAAATTAGTTCCACAAAAAAAAAATATTTTTTTACAGGGCGGAAAAAATTTAGTGTCCCAAAAAAAAAGTAAAATGATTTTTATGGCAGGGAAAAAAATTTTGTAGCCCTGCGGAAAAATTGTTTATAATTTCGTCAAAAAATTTTCCCTGCGTAAAATTTTTAAGTTCGCCCCCCCTACCCCGAAAAATTTCTATATACGCCCCTGATTCAAGGTTGACAGTTTTTATCATTTTTCCTTTCAATTTATTTATTTTTTTTTTTTTATTATAATTAAATTTCAATTAATTTTTAATTAAAATTCTTATAAATAATTCAATATTTTGTTGGAAAGACCAAAGCAGTAGGGATTCAAATTATTGAGTAAACTAAATGAGTTGGATTTTTGATTAAAAACCTTGTGTATTCTTGGTATATAATCCCTAAATTACTTTCAAAAATATGGCAATCAATATTTTATTAATCTGATATGCTGGACCGTTGGAGAAAAAGTAGCCAGGAAAGAAATCATCTATTGAATAAATTCATCTTTTTAACAAGATATGATTTTTGCTTTAATCGTAAGCCGTAGTAATTATGATTTTCTAAAAAAGCCCAAGATACATTTCTAGCAGATGATATATAATAATAACATCATTAAAAATAATTCTTTATACTTTTAGAAGGCCCTTTGGCTAAATAAAGATGTTTCATATTGATAATTCAATTCAAATTAGCCTTTTTCCTTTCCTTCTCTAACCACCAACCAGGAATTACTGATTTAATAGTATTTATTGAATAGCCGAATCAGAGCAGCCAGTATAATAAAGACCTAAATATTATTATTAAACAATTTTTTTTTTTTTTTTTTTTTAGGTGAATTTACGTTCAGTTGGTCGCAAACGATTTGCTCATCTGTCTGAAAATTTGGATGAAATTCATGTGGATGCAAATATTCCTTGGGGTGAAGACACTCTTTTCACCCTCGAGTTCCGAATCGACGAGGGTGGAAAATATGCTCTTCACACCTGCAATAATAGGTATGTTGATTTATAAACTAAAAAAAGAAAAAAATTTCTATAGCCAGATAGTGAATTTGGATATTCATCGAAAGAAGTTGAAAATATTTCTAAACAATATTTTATTTCGACTCCCTAGGTTTGTAGTGTTAATAGACAGATAACAGATCTCTATATAATTTCCTAATATTTCACCTTAACAAATTTCTTCATTGAATTTGAAACATTTTTTCATATTTTGATATTGACATGCTATTTTTATCATTTATAAATAGACAATAATTATTTTACTGGATGTGCGTATTAAAAAATCTGGTGTGACTGGCGCACAGCACACAACTTTCTCTTACCTTCGGTAATCGAAAGTTGTATTCTGTGCTTGTCACACCAGATTTTTTGTGTCGACATGTATTTAGTTTCCGACCATAGGGTACGATTGAATTCAAGATGTAAAATTTATAAGTATGGGAAAATATTTATATTTTGTTTCCATGGCAACCATTTCTCCTATCTTTCCTATGAAGCACAAGAGTAAAGTGTGCTTCAAACAATTTTGAGGGCAAAACGAGAATATACATTTGAAAGAGCATCTAAAAATAATTGATTTTTGAATTTTAATCAAAATCGTTAGAGCGAATTTTGAGAAAATCGAAAAAACTGAAAAAGTACATCAGTAAAGTACTAGTACTCTTTGGCCGATTTTGATTAAAAGCTTATTTTTCCGGTCCCGGGGATGTTTAACTTAAATATAAAATTTCAGCCTCATAGCTCAATTCCTTCATGCTTAAAAGTGAACACAGACACACACACACACACACACAGACAGACCATGTCGCGAAAACCACTTTTTTGGATTCAGGGGACCCAAAACGTGAAGATCCATCAAAATCTCGACATCGAATTTTTGACATGAATCCAATACTTTCTCTCTATATATATATTACATATATACATAGGTAATAGAAAGTAATAAAGATGTATGGAATGGAATCAGCTAAGGAAAAGTAAAAAACAAATGAATACCGACGACGTTTCGAGCGCTCGTAGCGCTCTTCCTCGGGACAGTCTAAGAGTCAATTGTTACAGATGGTAGTAATTAGATTGTTATTTGACATCATTAAACAGAAATTTAACAACATTAATAATTTAAAATAACAAATTTGCGATATAAGTTCGAGTTTGATTGGGGACAAATTGTGCCCCCTGGAATGTTGTTAAATTCCTGTTTAATGATATCATATGACAATCTAATCTGTAACGATTGACACTTAGACTGGAGGTTGCCGGCGACCTAGGATAAAGATAGTCCGTCCGCCGCGAAAGCTTGAAGGTCCTGGTTCGACTCCAGGGAGCCAAATTTTTGCCCAATCAAACACGAACTTATCTCGCAAATTTGTTACCGGTATCTTAAACGATATATTGACTGGCTTATTTACAGTCTATTTGAGCGTTGTTTGAAAAAAATCTCTTTTCAAACAAAGCTCTCTACCTAGTTAACATTAATTATGTATCATGTGTTCGCTCAATGATTTAAACAATCATTTTAATATCGAATACACGGCATGTTTTTGAATGCAAAGCAACTTGTACACATAATACATTATTAATGTTATTAAATTCCTGCTTAATGATATCATATGACAATCTAATTACTACAATCTGTAACAACCTAGGTTGACTCCATTCTGTACATCTTTATAAAATAGACAATATTTGCTTTGTATCATAGCATATTTCAAGTCTTAAGCCTTTTGGCACTCATTTTATAGTTATCTTCTTTTATATAGGCCTATAATTCAGGATTATTATATTAAATAAGAGAAAGTAAAAGTAATAAAGGATCTTATTTAAGACTTTAGGGATTCACTAACAAATGAAATCAAAACTAGAAAATGTTATTTGTCCTGCTAAGGTACTTATCCCGTGAGGGTCGTCTCGTCGAACAGTGCGGACCTAACTGTTTGTTCGCTGCCGAATACCATGCTGGCCAACTTGCCCTCCGTGACCGCAGCGGCGCTTATTTATCACCTATTGGCTCCAAGGTAATTATTTTAATGGAATCTCGTTTTTATACCTTACTCACATTTTCTAAATATTTTTGTTTAAAAAAGAATATTTTTCTAAATTTACTTTTGAAATAGTTTAAGTAAAGATCATCTCATGTTTATATTCTACTTACTCTATCCATTTCTAAATTTATTGACTCTTGTCTAAATATATAAATATCTTTAAAATATGACATGATAATTTTTCATTTTTATTACTTAGATAACATATCTTTTCCACTCTAATGGGCAATTTGTTTCCTCAACTCTCAGGCTGTCTTGAAATCTCGCTCGACTACCGTAACCAAAGACGAACTCTTCAGCTTGGAGGACTCACTGCCTCAAGCATCTTTCGTCGCCAATCTTAATGCACGATATGTTTCGGTTAAACAAGGTAACAACTATGAATTATTAGGAAGATACATCTAGACAATAAATATAAATGGACGATATTATGCACGAAGGAACCAAGCGGCATTAGCCTAAATCTGAGATAAAGGGCATTTCATTTGCAAAATTGTTAACAAACCAATGGCAATGACATTTTTTCTTGATTTATACAAAAAAAAAGTGCATAGAGTAAAAGTGTTGTGATTTAAATAAAGAGATCCATCTTCTTTTTCCCAACAAGATGGCGGTCAAAATGGCGCTTGGTTCCTTATGCATAACATCATCCAAATAGTGTTCTCTTAAGTAAAATTTTTGTTTCGAAATATTGGAATGGTTAAATGCGAGAAATTGCGAGATAATCGATTTATTTATAAATTTTTATTTGTTTCTTTTTTGCTCCTTTTTGTTTCTTATTAAAATTTTGAATTTTTTAGCGACCAAATGAAATTTTTCATTTTGTATTAATTATTTATTAAAAATATAAATTAATTATTTATATATAAAATGTGGTCTATAATTAAAAACTCCCAAAATAATAAAATGAAATTTTAATTTTCAAAATTTACGAGATGTTGGCTTATTGGGCCGGCGCCCTAGGGTAAGGGTAGTCCACCCGCCGCGAAAGCGTGGAGGTCCTGGTTCGACTCCAGGGGGTGCAATTTTGCCCAATCTTAAACACAAACATCTATCTAAAATCTTTAGATATTTCATGAAGATAAAGAAAGAAAGGGTTGTTTTTCATTCATTCGGACTTCCTCACGGATTATATTGTTTTTATTCAAAGGGTTTCTACAGAGCCTAATTAAGGAAGTAATATTCTATCCATGAATAGAACTTGTTTAAATTTTATATTCAAAAATTGAAGACTTGGCCTTCCCAAATGTTAATCTAGATTCTCTTCAGAAATGTTTTTCATTCATAAAATATAATGACTATTTTACATTATTGTTTATTCTCGTGTGAGAATGTTGTTAGAATTTTAATCAAGGTTTAGAGATCCCATAAAAATAAGAAAACAATGTGCGAAATCATAGAGAGTATAATTGACCAAAAAGAAGCAAACATGTTTTTTTATTTTATTAAAATATACAATATGAATCTTGAAATTCTTCGAATCTATACCTATTTAGGCCTGCATATGTTGTTTAACAATCTGAAACAAAGTCATTGTAGAGTTTTAATCACTGTCAAGTAATTGTAATATATCCTTTTAATGATTGATTCGACAATTATTCCCAATGTCAATGTCAATTTATCGTTGCCATGTGGCCTGTCAGATGGTTGCTCGCTCCTCCAAGCATCCAGGTTAATAATGGAAAGAAAAGACTTTCTCTCGGTCTCACAGCAGCAACAACAACAACACATCCTGTCTTCAATAAACAACCCTCTTCTTCTAAGGGTTTTTTTCACATCTCTTCTTTAATATTTTCTTAAATAGCAAAATAAATATTTCGAATTTGAAAAAAACAACTCGGGTAATTATTTGTTTTTAAATTAAAAAAGTTTTTGACCTTAAAAATTGTCAAAATATGTTTTTTAACAATTGTACTGAAATAATTAAAATAAATATCGATCTAGGTGGCATTATATTGGTCTCTTCTTTCTTCATCATTGGCCTCGCCTATTGATTATTTGGCTAAATAAATTTTAATACATTAGAACCCCTCTTAACCGGCCTGGTAGGACCGAGACCCTGGCCGGATACCCGTTTGTCCGGTTAATCCGAGGTTTCGGTGAAAAATTCATTTTCATCACACGTCTGGTTTTTCTAACTGGCTTGTTTTTGTTTAAGAGATCCCAAGCCTATGTAGTAGAACATTACTTTCTATATATTTTATATATACAGGTAGAGTAAGAGAAAGTAAAAATTAACTGGGAAGCGTGCTTGCCTTCTATACCAAGGGTCGCGGGTTCGGATCCCAGGCAGTCCAATGATTTTATTTAAGCCATTTGGATAATGACTTAAATAAGAATGTCTGGCCCCCAAATATATATATTATAAAAATAATACTATTATAGTATCGTTAAAAGTCTTATATGGCCTGAGTTGCCGAGAAGACTGTGTGTATGTGTGTGTGAGTGTGAATGGGAAAAGTATGTTTTTTTTTATCTAAAAAAAAAAAAAAAAAAAAAACTGGATAGCAAAGGAGCAAACAAACTCGGGGATTGGGAAGCAAGCGAGTAAACAAACTCGGGAATATTAAAATAAAGCCATCAATAGTAAATTTTTAGAAAAATAATGGTTTAGAATTTTGCCTAGCGGAATTAACTGACATCAATCTTCTAAAGTCAATTATTTCTTTCCATTAATCCGTCTCTTATTTTTTAGTTTAAAAAAAAAATATTCTGTCTTTCCCAACCACTTGACAACTTCACTAAATGACGATACTTTTTTTTACTTCAATCAATTAAATAAATTAAAAATTATTGGCCTATTAATCTCCAAGATAATAACTTATTGATTGATACTTGAATTTTTTTTTTTATATCTATGCTTTTAAAGATAGCTTTAAGTAGTGTGGGTTGACGGGTGGGGAGAGGACCAGCTGGCCTACGAAGATCCAAGGCATGGGGTCGTCTGAAGTGAATGGGGGACTTAAACCCGAGTGGCCCCCGCAGTGAGTGCATACATGAATTCTAAATAAGGAAAAGAGAAAAAAAATCAGTCCGGGATGATGATGATTTATGGGTTTATAGGTTACCTACTGGTCGTTAGAGAAATTAATCTTCAATTAGAGGTAAGCATGAGAGGGCGAATTCTTTGTGAGGATTTCGGTTTGGACCACTTTCCTCAATTTGCGCGCTGTAAAAATTTGACTTTTTTGTTAAATTTAGAACAAGTGGGTATTTCATATATTTCTTAAATGTCGGATTTATTGTCTATCTTGTAAAATTTTTAGAACACAGGGATAGACACACCGTCTTCATACCGTGTATATATTTGCTGTAAAAATACTTGTATAAACTAGTTTATTGCTTTATTTCTTCTTAGTATTATTAGAACATGGTATGTAAGTCGTGGTTGACAATAAATTCCAACTAGTCGATTGTTAAATATTTTTCTCTTTTAATACAGTGAAGAATAGAAATTGTTGTGGTGATGATTGAATAAGGAACGCAATGAGTAGGGCAGTCAGGAAAAAATGAAAAACTTTCATATTGTTTCTTAGACATTTCGGGAACACTTGAGCTTAAAGGGCCCGAGCCCCTCTGAAAAAAAATTTCAAAAAAATTATTTTTTTAATTGAAATTTTAGCCATGATATTTTTTATTAGAATTTTAAAGTTGGAGAACAAATGGCCCCGGGCCGCCTCGAGGGCCCGGGCCCCCGGGGATATAGCTCCCTACCCCATTCTGTCTACGAACCTGTGAACAGTAGCGTATCCAGGTGGGGGCGAAGGGGGCGCTCGCCCCCGCCGCCCGAGGCGAATCAGCTTTTGGCGCCCCTCGCGTACCCCCTTTTTCTCTAAAATTTCCGGCTCTTTTTTGTAATTTCATAATAAATTCATTTTATATCACAAAACTGGAGAAAAATTACAAAAAAAAGCTCGAAAGAAATTCGAATACTAAAAAAAAAAAAGTTCGAACGAAAAACGGCGCCCCTGTTGAGCTTCGCCCCCTCCGCCCTCAAAGGCTAGCTACGCCGCTGCCTGTGAATGGTTGATAGCTAATTTTTTATTTAAAGAAATTCACAGCGAGCGATTAATTAGTTAAACGCCTTCTAAGTTTCTTTTTTCTCCATTGATCTTGACAAACGATCTACAATAAATAGTCCTTATTATTAAACAATTTAACGACAATGAAGGTTAATTAGTACCCATTTACCATTTGTGATTCTTCGTTAAAACACTACAAAAAAGGACTGAAGGAGGAGAGAGAGAAAAAAAATTAGAAAAAAAACATGTTGCGGGATTTATTAGTGGCGTTCTGCAAAACGTGATCGAATCTCAAATTAAATAGTAACGGCATCATCAGTTCTCCGTCTTCTTCTTTAGATATCATTAGATATCATTTTTATTTTATTCCAAGCAATAATATATATTTTCCTGAATTAAAAAAAAACGAAGGGATTATTAGAAAAAATTGATTAGACAAAGTACCTTACTGGTTTTTTTTCAAAATTTTAATCTCCTATTTGGGTAATTTTATACACAATAAAGAATACAAAATAAATACAAAATTTCATAAAAAATTTTTAAAATGTGCAAAAAGTTCCAAAGTGTGGGGACCCCCTTTTGAAACAAAATCCCCATAAGGATTTAGCATTGGCTTTATGGAAGGAAGAGCCGAAAAATGAATTTGAAAAATCTGAAATACATCAGTAAAGTGTACTTGAAACAATTTACACGAAAAATTTTACTGATATACTTTTTAAAGAGCATTTAAAAAATAGTTGATTTATGAATTTTTAATTAAAATCGTTAGAGTCAATTTTGAGAAAAACGAAAAAAAACTGAAAAAGTTCTTAAGTAAAGTACTAGCACTTATTGGCCGATTTTGATCAAAAGCTTATTATCACGCCTCAGGGGGGTGTCTAACTTAAATATATAATTTCAACCTCCTAACTCATTTCCTTAAGGAATCCTGCTTAAAAATGTTCACATACATAGACCAATTTATGGGACCCACTTATTTGAATTCAGGCCCAAATGTGTATATCTCAACATCGAATTTTTGACATGATCGCAATACTTTCTCTCTTTATACATATATAGGTAAGAGAAAGTAAAAATTCTAGTTTACCCCGTTGACGCTCTCAACATGACCTACAGATATTATTTTTTTCTTAAAGTTTTTTTTTAATTTCCTATTTGTTGTACTTCTACCAAAATTACTGGAATTATTTTTTTTTATGAGAAAAAAAATGTGTGATGAAGGCCGTGAAGAAGATTGACGAGCCAAAAGTAGACGGATACATTTTTTTTCGGTCATTTATTACTTTTGTAGACGTTTCGGAGGTTTAACGCCACCCATCTGATATCTACAGCCAATAGCAATTATTAATCTAACATATCTGCAGGATCCCTAATCGATTATCAATTTTTGACTCTCCTACGCTTTTGTTACTTTTAATATTCGAAAAAAAAATTATTAAATCTTTGAGAAATTAATCAAACCCATGCATAATATTTATTTCCTTGCACCATGTCTAGCTTTGTAATTTATTTATTTATTTATTTTTTTTTTTATTCAATTTAAGAAAAAGTGCTTTTTTTCAGTTGCGTTGACATTAACATGCAGTTGGAAACATGCAGATTTATTTTCTAATGAGAGTCAGATATCATACTTAAGAGGATGAGTCACTTGCTAAAGAACTAAAAAATAATATTTTTAAATAATAATAAAAAAAAAAATGATAAACATGCAAGCCATTGAACTTTAAAATTATCTTTAAACAGGAAAAAATATAATTTATGATTTTTTCTCTTACCTATTATATATTAATATATATATAGAGAATATTATTCATTCAAAAATTCGATGTCGAGATTTTATGGATCTTCACGTTTTGAGCCCCTGAATCCAAAATGGTTTTCCGACATGGTCTGTCTGTGGGTGGGTGGGTGGGTGGGTGGGTGGGTGTGTGTTCAATTTTAAGCATGAAGGAATTGAGCTATGAGGTTGAAATTTTATATTTAAGTTAAACACCCCCCGGGACCGAAAATACTTTTAATCAATCCCAAAGAACTAGTACTTTACTGATGTACTTTTTCAGTTTTTTTTCGATTTTCTCAAAATTTGCTCCAACGATTTTTTTTAAAATTCAAAAATCAATTATTTTTTAGATGCTCTTTCAAATGTATATTCTCATTTTGCAATTGAAATCTTCTGAAGACCACTTTACTCTTGTATTTCATAGGGAAGATAGGAGAAATGGTTCCATGGTAACAACATATAAATATTTTCCCACACTTATAAATTTTACATCTGAATTCAAATGTTCCGTACTGTCGGGAACTAAATATATTGACACAAAAAATCTGACAAGACAGAACACAACTTTCGATTACCGAAGGTAAGAAAAGTTGTGTTGAGTCACACCAGATTTTTTTATTTCTCAACCCTTTCTTTTAAAATAACTTTCATAATATCAAAAAATATTTTTTCCCTAGATGTAAAGAATGATAAAAAAAAAAGTGGGAAGAAAAGGAAAGAAGCCGGAAGTCTTAGCCTGGTCACTTTGATAACTGTTTAAAGTCAGATAAAAAAGAAAATAAAAAAAAGCAGGAAATAGAAATGATAAAAACATTTTAACATAGGAGAGAAAAGAATATTTAATGTTTTGGAGGGGAAGGATGATTCATAAGGAATTGTTATTAAAAGACAAACGTGTGTTCTTGCATCTAATAATATTTGGAAAAATTACCAAGTTTCAAGATCCCTATGAGCTTTTCTTCTAAAAAAAAAATCTGGTGTGACTGTTCGCACAGCACTCAACTTTCTCTTACCTTCGGTAATTGAAAGTTGTGTTCTGTGCATGTCAAACCAGATTTTTTTGTGTCGACACATATTTAGTTTTCCCCCGAAATATTAGAATTCAAGATGTAAATTTTTTTTTTTAAACATTCACATTTTTTTCTCATTCACACTCAAACCCGCACACACATTCACACAGTCTTTTCGAGAACTAATGTGCTTACAGACAAATATATAAACATACAGTGCTCGTTTAATAGTATTAGATTAGATGCACTTAAATAACCCATATCTGTTCTGAGGATGATCTCAACCTGCGTCGAAACGTCAACATGATGGGAAATTAAAAAAAAAATGAAATATGCACAACTCTGCGGTGTTTTCTTCTTTTGTTTACTTATCCTGATATTATATAAGCCACTTATTAGTAAATATAAATAATATTTGTAATTTTGATATTATAATCAATATGCAAATATCTTTGATAAAATAATTGTCTATTCTCCATATAACGGTTAAATAAACAAGACTTTCTATTAAAATATACATCATTAAATCCATCCATGTTTAGAATATCCATCCTCTCTTTCTTAAAATTCCCATACGAAAAGTGTAAAAGGACATTTAAAAATAAACACATCCTTGAAAAAAAATTAACGTTCGCATGTCTAAAAAAAAAAAAATCCGAGAGAGAATTAAAAAAGATCCGAAATGCTTATCCAAATATTTCTTTGATTTTTTTTTTTATTATAAATACAACAGTTTTTTGTTTTTTATCTTTTAGGTGTTGATGTTACCGCTAATCAGGATGAGATTTCCGACCACGAGACATTCCAGCTTGAGTTTGATCATTCTACTAAAAGATGGTACATCCGCACTATGCAAGATCGCTACTGGACTTTGGAAACTGGAGGCGGAGTTCAGGCCAGTGGAGACAAAAGGTGTGCAATTTGGAAAATACACTTAACATAAAAAAAAGGCACGCAAATGAATGAATGAAAATAAGAGAAAGTTGAATGTTTGGAAAAAAATATATTCATGGCTAGATATTTTAAATGATTAAAGTTTTGTTTGGGATGTTTTTATTCAATGCCAAAACACCATAGGGCCTAATACATGGTGTAAAACTCTCAATGGCCTCAGTAACCGCAAAGTAAAAATTAAAAGATAAGCTGGCATCAGTAGAAATGCATGCACATGTAAATATCGTTTTTTTATTGGCGTCAAGGATATGCATTGATAGCTTAATTGATTAATTATTTAAATTTTCTATTAAAACATGAGCTGTGAGTCTGGATTTAAAATATTTAAATTGATTTGTTGTTTGTGACAATGACCCTGAATTAAAAAAAGCTCCGGGCATTGGCATAAACTTATAAGCTTCGTTTCTTGTTTTAGGGTTCAATAATTCACTTCTCTACTGAGCGAAAAAATGTATTTGTATTAGGGTCCGACCGAAACAAGATTTTCAGCCGAAACCGAATATTCGGCCTCAACCTTAGTTTCGGCCGAAACCGTAACCGAAACCGAAACTTGTATTTCCTATAAAATTTTTTTTTTCATTTTACCTTTTTTTTTTTTGAATTTTTTTTTCCCTCTTTTTTAGGGAGACTAAAATTTTTTTCTCCCTCAAGTGCAAATTATTTGACCTTTTTTTTTTTTGCATGCGAGTCTCACCCCATTTTTTCAGACTCTGGTTTCGGCCGGCCGAAAGGTTCGGCCACTTTTTGGCCGAAACCGAAACTATGGCCGAAACCATGATTTTTGGCCGAAACCGTAACCGAAACCGAATATTCGGTCGGTTCCTAATTTGTATATTAGCTACCAATTAATAGGAATAAATAAGTAGGGCTGTTCCTGATGGGCGTAAGCACAAAGCGTGCACAAAAACTTGGCGTCATAGGAGGGACGAAATTATTTCTATTGGTTGTCGGTTCATAAAATTCACAACAAGGAAAAGAACTATGATGTTGAAATTTTGTATTTTAGTTAGATATCCCCGACATCCCCTCGGGTGTGGAATGGAGGGGTGTAAAATAACCTGACACGGATATAACATACCCAGAAACGGCCCTGTAAATAAGTTAGATATACCCGTTGGTTTAGGCCGAGGAACCGTATATTCAGCATAAAAATATATAAATATTGGTTTATAAGTGATCTGATAATACCGGCTGTTAAACTAGCTTGATCTTTTGCAAGATTGTTGAACTACTTGGCCGTTAATTTTTAAATAAATAGGCCTACGAAATTTATTTTTGACTTGGTCAGCACTTTATTTAATAATTATAGTTTGGATACAAGAGTGGATCCAGAGGAGTTTCTCGGGGGGGGGGGGTACAAAATAAGAATAAGAATATTTTAACGAGCATCTAATGGTATAATCAGGGGCGTATATAAGGGGGGGGGGCGGGGCCCCCCCCCGAAATTTCCCAAACACATATACATATATAGGGATATACAGACATCAGCGCAACAAATTTTTCCACAGGAGGGAAAACTTTGGTTCCGCAAAAGAAAAAATGTTCCGCAAAAAATTTCGTGTGGAAAAAAATTTAGTTTCTTAAAAAAAATTTTTCGCAAAAAAATTTTTGAGTTCGGGCCCCACCCCCCCCCCGAAAAAAATTTCTATATACGCCCCTGGGTATAATTGATTTTTAAACAAAATTGTTAAAGCCAATTGTGAGAAAAATAAAAAAAAAATGAAAAAGTACAGGTATATCAGTAAAGTACTAATACTATTTGGTCGATTGGAATGAAATTCCTGCCCTTGCTTGGGACATGAATACTTAGCTAAAGTATAAAATTTGAGTGCCGAGAGTTCTTTCCTTATTGAGTTATTTAATTTAATCCACACTTTTTGATATTTCAGTTGAAATTCATTCAAATGATTGTGAAAATGACGTCAAATTCAAGCTAAAGGGAATCGCCTCCTTTTAATGGCAATTTCAAGAAAAGCAATAAAACAGGCATTTAAAAGCAATAAAATCTCTTTCAGAGAAATTTACATAAACATTATGTTTTGATATTTTAACTGGAATCGATCTTCTGGAAATTTAAGATTTTTTCACAATAAATTAAATTAATTTCAAGTGAAATATCAAATATGTGGGTAATGGGAATTACTCAAAAACGAAAAAACTCTCGATACTCAAATTTTATACTTAAGCCAAGTACCTATGTCGCAAGTATTTCAAGAAATTTCAATCACATCAGCCAAAGGGTACTAGTACTTTACTAATGCATTTTTTCAGTATTTTTCCGATTTCTCAAAATTCGCTCTAACGATTTTGATTAAAATTCAAAAAACAATTATTTTTTAGATTCTCTTTAAAAAAGTAGTCTATATCAATAAAACATTATGTGAAAATAGTTCAAGTACACTTTACGCTGCTATTCAACCCAGGAAGGGGGGGGGGGGATTGATCCTCCAGGAAGCCCTGGCGAACATTGCTCTGAGGAAGGGGGCATATATCGCACTGATCTTCCGGTGTACCCCTTTGATCGATGTTAAGATGACGAAAAGACTTGGAAAAAAAATACTCATAGGCCTACTTAAAAAAATACTCGATACTTACTGGTATCGGTACTTTTCTTCCGATACTTTTCTATCGATACGATACCAAGTACAAGTATCGATACTTTATTTTCTATATCACATCCCTAGTCATGGATCATCGTCATTCACGCTTTTCTTTAATTAAAATTCATTTCTCGAAATCGAACTTGTAATATTTTTTTTTTAATTCGAATAATTTATTACATGTTGATTAAATGGAGAGTCTTTTCATTTCATTTTCTCTTCCACTTTAGTAGTTGTTAATGGTGCTTCTTTTTAACGAGATTCTTAAGTCTACTTTCTATATAATTTTAACTGTTTTAGAGCGGCGTGAATTCTGGAAAAACTAGATAGACACACGACATATATGGAGGACTTAGAAATTTTTAGATATTGTTATAAATACATTTGCCATCATTCTAGTTTAATATTTGTGTTGTCTTTAATTTAAAAAAAAAAAAAAATATCAAGTGAAAAACCCATCACGGATAAAATTTCTTAAAGATTAAAGAGCATCTGTTGCTCCTATTTTGTAAAAAAATATTTTTTATCCATCCGTCAAATTATCTAATGATCTGGTAGAATTCAAAAGTTATTATCATTGGTAGGCCTATATATTCAAAATTCTTTTTCACACTGGTGTAAAAAAAAAGGCTATTGCATAATTTTAGAACAAATGCAGTAAAACTTAAGGCGCAGTAGTAATGAAGCTGTTACTCATGTTTTGCCGATAAGATGGCGTTATGTGTCTTAAATAGCAAGCCAAAAAAATCTCATATTACGAAAATTTGCCAAGAGATGTCAGAATGGAAGCTAAAAATCTAATACATTTGGTTGATTTTCATTGATCTTTTAACAATGAATACTTTATAAATGTTATTATATATTATTTATAAAAGCATAAAAATATATAAATAAAGGCCCAATATAGGATAATAGGGGATCTGATAAAACCGGCTTTTAGACTAGCCTGCCATCTTTTGCAAGAGTGCTGAACTATTTGACAGTTAATTTTTAAATAAATCATCTAAACATCTAAACTTACTTGTATATTTCTTAATTAATATGTGATTAATAATAATAATTTCATTTTTAAATAAAAAAAAATTTTTAAATTATGGAGACAGTTTGTTTTTCTGTATTTGCTTGATTAAAAAAAATTAATTTCCATAATTTTCTAAAAAGTCTTTAAAAAAATTATAACTTTCTGTCCCAATACCTTTATGAATTTAATTCATTTGAAAAAAAAATCGCATTGAAAAATTTCTTTTAATAATCTTTTTTTTTTTTTTAAGTATGTTTAGACACCGCTCCTTTTCCTCCTTAATAAAAATTCATATTTCAATTTGACATAAATAATAAACCTTTGGCCGCACTTGATTAATCCAAATGTTTCAAAATAAAAAATATTTTCAAAAAACATAAAAAAATTTTGTTTCAAAAATAATTTTATACATTTTAAAGGAAGATTCAGACTATATGTATCAAGCGAGTGGAAAAAATGCTTAGCTCGAAAAATTCATGTGGTCGTCTCCAGAATCACAAGATGATAACGTCTGAAAATTCTGAATTTTTATATAGGCCTATATTTAATAATGTAAATTAGAAGAGCTCGCCCAGTACGTAATTATTTATTTATAAGATGATTTCTAATAACTGTTTTCTGATTTAGGTCCTCGAATGCTTTGTTTGACCTCGTCTGGCAAGGAGACGGCTCCGTCGCTTTCCGAGCCAATAATGGCAAATTTGTGGCCACAAAACGCAGCGGTCATCTTTATGCCAACTGCGAATCGGTGGAGGATCATGCCAAATATTTCTTCTATCTCATCAATCGGTAAATATTTATTATTATCAATTTCATTTATTTAAATTTTGATATATTTTTTAATTTTTTTTCAGACCAATTTTGGTATTGAAATGCGAACAAGGATTTGTCGGTTATAAATCGGCTGGCTCTAATAAATTGGAATGCAATAAAGCTACCTACGAGACAATTCAAGTGGAACGCTCAGAAAAAGGAGTTGTTTTCTTTAAAGGTTACTATCATCATCTCAAAATTTCTTTTTTTATATATAAATATTTTTTTTGTTCTTTTTCGGCATCTGAGGCCATTTAGACCTCGTCCCCATTTATTTCAATTGATTGGTATCCAATAGGGTGGGTCGTTTTGCCACTTTTTTTGGGAGCGAAATGTAATACCAGGCAAAAGTGGCCCACCCATATGGAAATTACAAATATAAATTTTTTTTAAATCGGACAATAACTTCTGTGAGAGTTTTTTCCTCAAAATTTTGAAATTTCGACTGAAAATCCCAAAATTGTCATTAAGTTTAGTTGCTTATAAAGCGACCGTATTTTGAATAACAAGATGTCAGATAAAAACTGACATTCTAGCCTCAAAATCTCTGGCCCTTCCAGGGGGATATAACTGGCATTTTAGTCAAGAATGTCAGTTTTTATCGCAAGTGACATCTCGTTATCCAAAAATATGGTCGCTTTATAACCAACTAAACTTAATGACAATTTTGGGATTTTCAGTCGAAATTTCGAAATTTTGAGGAAAAATTCTCACAGAAGATATTGTCCGATTTGAAAAAAAAAATTTATATCTGTAATGTTTTTGTAATGTATGTCCTTGTGGGTGGGCCACTTTTGCCGGGTATTATATTTCGCTCCCAAAAAAGTGGCAAAACAACCCATCCTAGGATCCAATTCAATTGAAACAAATTTTTCGCCTGTGACGGAATGTGAACCCTCGACCTCTGGCACCAGAAGCTAATGCTTTATCTCTGATAAAATTTGAATTTAATTTATAACTCAATATATTTCGGTCAGATATACGACCATCTTCAGGGCTGAAGTGTGTCAACAAAACTTCTCAAAAGGTCGAATGGATCAATTAAGTAAAAGATTTTTTGACCAAAGGCTATGCGGGTCAAGGTTAGTCAAACCTTCGACCTTTTGAGGATTTTTGTTCACACACTTCAACCTCGTAGATGGTCGTATACCTGACCGAAACGTCGGCCTAATAAACGAAATAAATCTAGCAGAAACTGCTCTTTTTTTCATCACTTATTTACTTTAGTAAGTTAATTTAATTGTCTGTTTTATCATTTTTTGTGTTTTTGGTTGTTTATTCATTGGGTAAAGGTGTTGACTTCTGTGATAGTTAGATAATAGGCTGGCCGAAAAGACAGAATTGTCAAAACCTAGTCGGAAGATATAGCTCAAACCAATTTAAATTTCCAGGTCAAAACGGCAAATATTGGCACGTCGATGGTGAATCGGTGACCTGCGATTCTGACACCCCGGAAGGTTTCTTCCTCGAATTACGAGAACCGACTCGCATCTGTATCAAGAGTGTAACTGGCGATTATCTGGTCTCCAGCAAGAATGGCTCTTTCCGACTTGGAGGCCCAGACCTCGACCAGGCCACCATGTGGGAATATTAATTGCCCATTAATCAACATACTCGCACAGGGCATACATATTATTTAATTATTTATTCATCTACCTGATATAGTCTCAGCAGCAGCGACGGCGACGGGGTCCTTTGGTGTCTATCGTATATTTTTTATTGGTCGCTTGCTTTACAAAATTTTATAAATTGCCCAAAACCAAATGAACTGCCAATTTTTTTTTTTTTTTAATAAAAAATTAGGGCAATTTTATACATATATATATATATATTCATATATATAATCAACGTAACTTTCTATATTTATTATTATTATTAATGTTTTATTATTTATATGTAATTATTTTTAACAAAAATAAAAAAACACAGCTGATAGCCACACACCATACATTTTGATAATCTGGAAACTGCCAAATTTTTAACAAAAAAAAAAAAAAAAACTTTTCTAAATTCTTAATTTTTTATGAAAAACAAAAAATTAGTATTAAAATATAAATATATATACTAATATCGTATATTAATATAATATATACCTGCTTTTCTCCCTCTTTGGGGAAATTTTTTATACCTTTTTTTTTTTTTATATATATATCTAATTAAATGAATATTCCATCATTTTAGATATTTTAAAATAATATCAAAACTCGTTATTTTTTTTCCCTTCCCGTGTACATATTTTGACTTTTTGAATACAAGCCCAAAATTGGTACAACTGCCAAGAGAAATGGATTTATAAACACTTAAAGGAGCAACTAGACTCCTTATAAATTCCTCCCCTCCTACTTCTATTTATACGGCAATCAGTAGTTGATATTACATTTAGCTTT